>JAFBJY010001417.1:0-198617 GCA_016801885.1 Toxotes chatareus
GAGAAAAGAATGGTGCTGCATTTATGTCTTTTCACTTGTGTTGCCTCAATTTGATTTGCCATCATGATGGCAACGATCGTCGAACAGTTCTTGCCGGAAGGAGGCATGTCTTTTATTCGCTTGATTATCTTGTCTTTATCCGAAAAGTCATCAAAAAGTTCATTGGCAACATCAAACATGAATGTTTTGGCATACTCCCCATCTGTGAATGGCTTTCAGTTTCTCCACAATTGCTAAAGCAAGTCAACTCCAGTCACCTTGTTGGGTCCAAACATGGAGTTGCTGCTGACTAGCTTGCACTCTGCACAGTAGCTCTTGACATGCTTTCTTCCTGCTGTCCCCGCAGGATATTTTTGAGCAAATGTAGTATGGCGTTAGTGTCAAGTGCCGCTTATATTTGACCGTTTCATCGATGCAATTTATCATTGTACATTAGACACACTGCAGAACCTGCTCTTCCACAAAGGTGAATTCCTCTGTCCATTCCTGCTGAAAAAGTAATGACACTCCTCATCTTTTTTCTTTAGCCATCTTCTTCAAGTTAAAGGGTTTCTGCAATTAGCTAATGACTACTTGATTAAAAGGTGGGAAGTTTACTTCCTGACCTCACAATGACCGGTGTACCTTTTACATTATCCAATAAAATTTGGTGTTGTTCCAGAGGACAGCTGTGATTGGCCCCAGCCATCCGCAAAAACATGAGTGGTAGGAAATGAATGGATTGACATACATGAGAATGTTTTATATTTTTTATGTTTTTTTTTTTTTTTATTAAAGATTTGTCTGCGAACCAGATGCAGCCATTAAAAGAGCCACATCTGGCTCTGGAGCCATAGGTTCCCTAACCCTGCTTTACAGGTTGGACTGTGCAAACTATTTAAAACACTTTTTAATTACTTTTTATCATTATTATTTAAACTTAAGCTCTGTGGCAGAATAAAAGTAATAGTAACAACAATAGTAACAAAGTCCATTGAAATCATAAGCACAAAGCTACTACTACACTCTCAGGTAAAAATAACTCCCTTACAAAAACATATTATGTGGGAACAACCTTACTGTAAACTTAATGCAATTAAACAAACAGTCCTCATGCCCAAACATGCCGATGTAATAGATGTTAAAATGCGCCTTTAGCCTGCCATTTTGAGGCCAAGTTACCAGAAAGCCTTTTACTGCATGCACAACTGAGGCAACAAGACCAATGTTAAGCAATTTTAAAAAATCTTATTACGCTGGTTTCAACAATTCAATCAATTTCCAAATTTAGTGGGAGTGAGAAAACCAGCTCAAATCTCTCATTCACTTTTCACATATATAAAATACATTAACTGTACATATTCAGTGCAGAAAATAAAGTAGCAATACTGTGAAATATGGTGCAAAATAAATGGATAACTCACCAGATAGGCGTGCTCAAAAGACAAAATCAACAACACTGACACTTGCTGCGTGTCACAATCGCTGCTTCACTTCTAATATCTTCTATCTGTGATCCCACAATAACTTTCAGAAAGCAAAATAGCTCCTTTTCGCTAAAACTCTGAAATGTAACCAACATGTTCACAGGCTGCAAAAGTTTTCCACAAATATCGTATAGCTTAGCGAGCAGATAAAACATGGCGAACAGATTCCACAGGTTCGGGTGAAGACGGAGTAACGACGTAAAGGCGGTGACATCAGAGGATCACTGTAAACTATTTGAGCGCAATGACAAAAATAAATCAAAGTTGTTGAGCTCTGTAAACTTGAATGAGAAATTTGTACTTATGATAGAAAAATTAGAGACAAATTAACTTTTAAATTGTTTTGAGTGATTACAACTCATCTTCTTTTATCAAACTTTTACTGTTCAGTTTTTACAGTATGCTTTGACATCAGCAGACAAGAGACATGACACAGCGCTTTAAGAAGGTGAGTGTTAGGAAGCAGTGACAGCTCTTAGAGCAAGTGAAGTCATCAAGTGAAGCTGCAAGTGATTGGTCAGCTACATGATGTGTGTTAGTGTCTGTGTGTCTGCACTGAGCAGGAGGGGGAGGAGACACTGCACACACACCCATCAACCCCTCAAATCTGAGGCATTTGGTTTTCTTCATACCAATCTTCACTAAAGACGAGCTAAAACTGTTACCTGATGCTGATTTTATATTTTATTTTACATTTTTGTTTATATTTTCTTGTGTGAGTCTTTGCAGAAGAACTACACACTCTGTGGTGGTGTGCTTCTCTGTGGTGTTTCCTGTAAATACACTGAAAAACTGGGAACACCGGGTCTTTGAATTTACAAAATTATGCTAGTATATGTAGCTTAGAAGTATTCATGTTTCCTTTCTGAACATTATTCAGACAAGTAAACTCCACGTTTTTTGCAGAGATTGTTAAACATTCTAGTTTCTCTAGCGTCCATTGAAAGTGATTCAATTGAACGCATCAATTGAACGTGAATCGCTTTTTATCATAACTGGAAATGGACTATGTTCAAAACTGGACCCAAAACAAAAGTGCCCTAATTTCAGCAGCAGAAGAAGTTGTGTCTGTTGAGCGGAAACATTTCGCGGTCTTCGGGTGTAGCTCTGTCCAAGACTTGATTAGAGAAAAGGTAAGTTTATGATGACCATGAAATACGTGATTTTTTTCTCTGCACTGCAATGTTTTAAACGGTGTGTAATGCAACAGCCTGTCGACGCGTTCGCGCAGCAGATACAGAATCCAGACTTTTTAGCTTGCTAATTTGCTGATTAACAGCAACAAAAACCTGTCGCTAGCTTCGTTCAGATTTAACCATCGTGAACATGTGATGGGTTTCCTCACAACACATCGCTACCGCCGCTGATAGCGGTGCCAAATATATACATCTACATATACAAACAAAACCTAATTAGAGAAAGGGTAAGTTTATGATGACAGTGAAATACGCAATATTTCTTCTGCACTGCAACGATTTGAACGCTGTTCAATGCAAATGCCTGTCACGCGTTCGTGCAGATACAGAATCCAGACTTTTTAGCTTGCTAATTTGCTGACTAACAGCAACAAAACCTGTCGCTAGCTTGTTCAGATTTAACCACTGTGAATATGTGATGGGTTTCTCATAACACATCGCTACCGTCATGATAACGGTGCCGTAAATATACTATCTACACATACAAACGAAACCTAATTAGAGAAAGGTAAGTTTATGATGACAGTGAAATACGCAATATTTCTTCTGCACTGCAAACGTATTTGAACGTTGTTCTAATGCAACAGCCTGTCGCGACGCTGCTCATGCAGATACAGAATCCAGACTTTTTAGCTTGCTTAATTTGCTGACTAACAGCAACAAAACCTGTCGCTAGCTTGTTCAGATTTAACCACTGTGAATATGTGATGGGTTTCCTCACAACACATCGTACGCCGCCATGATAACGGTGCCGAAATATACTACCTACACCTACAAACACCGCTTTTTATGTCAAGTTTACTCTGAGACTTGCAGGTCTGCAGAGGTTTACTGTGGGTATGGATAAGCTGTAGCTTCTGAGTTGCTATATTCAAAAGATTTACAGCATTACACTATGCTAAGCAGGTTTGCTAAAGGTTTGCTGCTGCTTTGCTTAAGTTGGAACATCTGGTCCATGTGCCAAGCACATCTGTTGATGAGTTCTAGGTGAACTCCACAGTTTGATTGGTTCTGCACCTGTTCCATTATCTTCTGATGTGCTGAGCGACCTTTTCATCAGAGAAACCTTCCTGTAGATGACATTATAATAAGAGAAACTGTTAGTACAATTTACTCTAGCAATCCTGTGCAAAGATCCATCCAAAAGGTGGTCCTCTAAGCACTGCCTATTCACGTAAGCAGTACTACAAGCAGAACTTCAGCGTTGTTGATCCAGTTGAATATATCCTTAATGCTAAAAACAAATGCAGTTTCAATATGTCCCAATACTCAAATCCTTACAGCAGCTATTAAGTAGAGAAGAAATCATTGATAAAGTTGTTGAAGGCCATCAAAGTCAGGATAGCACATATACTGGAGTGTCATATCAGTACAGGTCCTCAAAAGATGGTTCCTATTTAAGGCAAACAGCTTCCTTGCTGGAGAAAAGCCAAGGATCATTCTAAATTTATATGTGGATGACTTTGAGGTCTGTAACCCACTAGGCACCTCATGAAAGAAACACAAGCTTTGTGCTGTTTATTGATATTGGCTAACTTGCCTCCAGGGTGTCATTCTTCCTTATCATCTATATATTTGTCAATTTTGTGCAAAACTGATGATATTAAAACCTATGGTTACGGCAAAATTTTTGAACCTCTTCTGCAAGATTTGAAAACGCTGGAGGAGTTTGGTGTTTATGTACCCTGTTAGGTGAGTCAGCTAAAGGTACAGTATTCAGTGTAGTTGCTGATGACCTGGGAGCGCACAGTGTTGGCAGGATTTATGCAGGGCTTTTCAGTGGAATACTGCTGCAGATTTTGCACAGGGAAGAGTAGTGATATTCAAGTACATTCTGTTACATCTGGTGCTTTCAATCTTAGAAGCAAGGAACTTATCAGGCCCATGTCAAACAAGCCCAAGATACAGGAACAAGTTGTTATGGAGTGAAAAACGAATGTGTCTTCACAAAACCTGGTCTCACTTTCATGTCATTTTTGATATCCTCCTGATCTTGCCCATGATGTTTTAGAGGGCATAATCCTAGTAGAGTTAGCCCTCATTGTTTGCAGTGCTTATTTCCAAAAGGTTTTTCACATTAGCTGACCTGAACAATGCTATTCTGACATTTCCCTACAAGTGGGCTGACAAGACAAATAAACCTCATGTTGTGTCACAAAGTTTCTCCAGCAAAAATACAGTGGAGGGAACGCAAGATGAAAATTTGGAGCTTGCTCCGCTTCTTGCCCTTTTTGGTTGGGTCAATGCGATGTACCTGAACACGAACCTCGTGGGCTTGTTCTTATGGACCTCAAAGACATCACAGAGCTTGTTGTTGCCCCCCTGCTCACAGTGATGACTTCCGCTGGCATTTTTAGAAAGTAAAATCACTGGAACACAGGCAGAGACTTAAAGAACTTTTCCTGACTTGAAGTTACTGCCAAAACACCATTATTTGGAGCACTACCCCCGAGATGATCAGGCTGTTTGGTCCACTTGTTGGGCAGTGGACAATGCGCTTTGAAGTTAAGCATAGCTTTTTCAAGCAGGTTATCAGACACACTAACTGTTTCCAAGAATGTCCCTCTCTCATTAGCCTCCCAAAGCATCAGATGATGATTGCTTACCATCTGAGTGCTCCATGTCTGAGTAAGCCCTGACCTTGAGGTTTCAACTCAGATCTACTTAACAGTTGACTTGCTCAAAGGAGATATAGCTCAAGCCATCCAGCAAAGTTCCCTGACACGTGAGGTTCACCTTTGCGCAGTGTGTAACAACCAAGGGATAACTCATGGCAAAAGGATGATACTGGCTCTCACGGAGTAGCAGGTATTTGCCTGAATTTAGTGAATTGACCACCCGTACTGTAATGGAGTGCATTCTACATCACAAAGAGTCTCTGTGGTTGGTATAGAGATATTAGAGCCTTTTGAACTCAAAGCTCAGCACCCACAAGAATATCTACTCTTGTGAACTCTCTTCAGTTCTTGATATGTATCCACTCGTCGACTACAGCAAAATTGGGTCAACATGCATGGTGGCTTTGAAAGCATATTGAAATAAAAGGTGCCTTTATTTATCTTTTGTCAGAAAACACCATGTGTACATGTTTTATTCTGTACTTGTTCTAACCTGCTCTATTTTATAATTCTATCTAGGATATCTTTATGCTCTAAATATCAAAGTCTTAGGTCCTCAGAGTTATTTTAAAAACAACTGATGGGAGCTTAATTTCAGTAACTTTTACTTTTCCTAAGGGGCATATGGCTATTTTCATCTTGTTTGTCCCATTTTTCACTCCATGAGATATTTTACATTTTTACAAATTTGGTAATTATATTTTACTATTATTTCAGAAATCCAATTTAGCTTGAGGTAAAGATGCATAATTTTTTTCATATTTGGTATCTGTGCAGAGTAAAGCCTTTGAAGATGAAGTGCATCATAATCCCAAGGACTGTAATTTAAGATCATTTGACTGATGGCAGTTGCCAAAGACTGACTCTCTCCCCAAGGACTACCTTCCATATCCACTGAAAGACCTTGATGGCTGAAGTAAAGAAACAGTGTGTAATCTTTGAGGAAACTTTAAACTTCAGCTTATGGATTCCTTGTTTGGAAACGTAGTTCTTCTTCAAACTCAATTTCAATTTCAGAAGTAGAAGACAAAGGTACTCTTAAAGTCAATAGATATGTCAAAGCCCACCACAATGCAATAATGATGAAAGCTGTGTTTCCAGCCCACCGTGATCCAGTAAGTATACAGTCCTCCCTCTGGAAATGATTCATTCCTGTCATGTGGATCTGTGGATACAGATATCTTGTCATCAAGTGAGTCTTCTAAGCTCACGGTCTTCTTGGCCTGTTGTTTTCATGCCGTCAAAGTTTTCTTTACATGCTGAAATAAAACTTCAGCAAGCAGCCTTTAGCTTGGCGTCCAAAAAATGGAACTGCATGCATTCCAGATCCAAAGTTGAAGTCAGCCATCCCTGATGGTTTGGCAGGACATTGTGCAGTATAAGGTCTATGTCAGTGATAAAGAGATGGAACAGGAATTCCAGAGTCTTTATCAAGACACATCCATGTTTGACTGGAAAGGGATTCTCAACTGGATACATGGTGGTGGAAGACCAAAGCTTAAAATATAAAACTATCTAAACTACTGAACCTTACCTGAGAAAACTGGGGATGCCCAGAGGTGATAGTGAACTCTTTAAAGAACCTGTTGAAAGCTTTGTGTGCAGCCTTTGGTGTCAAAAGGCCAAGAGAGCAGAGAGGTGACTTTTTGCCCAACATACCCATCAGCAGAAACAGAGGAAAGCCTAGAGTATGGCGCAGAAATCTCTACTTTCAGACATAAAGAAGAAGAACAAATTGAGAGACAGTGAAACTCAGGATGGAAAAGACTTTTAGCCCACCCCAAGACATGAAGTTGTCCGGTGATGCACCAATGGTGGAAGATTTGCGGCAAGGTGTATTCGCTCTAGTTTGATGTCATTGAGGCAAAGCTTTATGTCAGGTTATGTGTTTTTTTACCCTATTATGGTGGCTGGCAGCTTTCTCCTGAGCAGTTGAAGCTAATTACTTTGAGTATATTCCTTTTCATAGATCAACGCTGAATTCAAAAGAATCACCACTGTCCCACTCACAGTCCAAGTTTATGTCTCAGCTGGACATCTACTCTGGGACAACTCCACAAAGTTGTTTCCAAAAAGGAGAGGTCAACTAGGCAAAGGCTCAGAACAGTGATTGGTAAAATGGCTGAGGTGGGGTGGTATATATTTGTGCTGGTTATGTCCTGGATTTCTTGGACAGTGTATTTGGACTTTTGGTCAGGTCAAAATTTGGAATGTCTTAGCTTAAGAGTAAATTTATTGGCAGGGATATCAGGTGACAAGTGAGCAGTCTTGATGTGCTAATTTTGAGCCTCAACTTAGAGAATTTTGAGCTGAATTTTTGATCGTTTTTACATTTTACCTATAATTGTGTAACTGTAATACTAATAGTACTTGAGGGCTGAATTCAGATAGTAATAAAAAAAAATATTTTTCTGTTCAGAGGATGATGTAGATGCCAGCTGAGAGTCCCTTATTAAAGGAGTCTGTATCTACATGGGTGAAGATCCAGGAACCTGGTCCAGGAATATGTAGTAAGGTATACATGTGTATGTGAGTCATGGCTTACTTTCCTTTATCTCTCATTTTTCTGATTACCTAATTAATCCCAAATAGCGGTGGACTAAAAAATGATCTTCTACAGTGCAATTCATTTGTACCCAACTATTAAAGCACAAAAGTATGTGCTTTCATGTATTTTTACTAATAACTGCTGAGAAGCATATTGTGGCTTGTTTAATTAGTGGTGTAATCAAAGCAGTGTAGAAAACATACTATTGACACAGGCACACACAGAAACACAGACAGACACAAAGTCATTAGTAAAGTGTGCTTGTTCAAAGACTACAGACACTCTGCTACAGACACACACAGATTCTATAGACACACAGACACACACACACTCACAGATACACACAGACACACAATGGCACAATAACACACACAGACAGTAGTGCAATGCAGTTACTCTGTTGATTTCCAGGGGAATTGTCTAGTGTGCAGTTGTTTGCCTTTCCCTTGATCCACTTGCCTTGTCATCTCCTGGGTCACTGTATGGGTTTTGGCACAGGGCATGAGGCGGGAAGACCTCAGTCAGTGAAGCCATTGCAGGTACCACTGTCTTAAGGAAGTTTATGTCCAGAAAGAACAAGACCTCAAGTGCTTGCAGGCAGAGGGACATTGGAATTGTCCTGGAGGGGGCATCAAGGTGTTGCAGGATCTGGATAATGTGGCATTGGCTGTTGCTACGCTATTTGGGCTAATGTATGCCCTCAACCTCAGTTATCCTCGCCAAAACCTCCGCTACACCTTTGAGGTACTCCAAAGGCAATTATGGAACTGAATGGGAGACTAAACTTTCCAATAAGGCACTTTTGCTTTGGAAAGGAATCTGTTTCACTGAAAGGGGTCAGAAGCTGGCCAAGGCAATTATTTAATTGCAGTTAAAAATCAATTGTGGAGGGCATTATCCTTTTGTTTCTTTTTCGGAGAATACTCTTTGAAGTACATCTTTTAGCACTTGTTGCTTCAGTGCTATTTGGGTTATGTTAAGATTATGTTATGTTATGTGCTTTTGTATTTGGTCAGAGGTTGTATGGCAGACAGATTTAAAACTTTGATTGGAATGTTTTTACTTATCCTGGAAGAATTTTATTCAGTTTTAATTTTGAAAATGGATAAATAGAAAGGAACACTTTGATTTGGTTTGCTTCAGTAACAGAACGTGTTATTCTTGTTATTCGATTGTGGTGGTATGAGTAGTTCAAAATATATATATATTTTTTGCACTCTTAGAACTACTCTAAGAATGGGTATAGGGTATACATATGTCTTCTATGTTCATTGATACTAGTATGAAGATACATTTGTACAGTCTAGTTTTCTATGAACTATTTTGGTTGCTTTAATGGATAGCTGGACTCTAAAAGCTCATTTGCTTGGAAAATCCTGTTTTGAAGAGATTCTTATTTCTTATCGTGATTTGGATGAAAAATTCTCTTCCCTTCTCCTTCCTCCCTTAAAACATTTTCTTGTATTACAATCCCACTGTTGAAATAGTTAAAGGGGATTATGTACCTACTATTGATACAGGGTACCGCTATCCCACTTTTGTCAATTCATGGGCATGTGGATATTCTGAATACAGCATTTTTATGTAACATCTAACCTCTTTGGCTGTGATTGCAAGTCAGTTTAACATTTAATATTCTAGCACACCTTGATGTTGGAATCACTGGTTTAAGTATACAGTTTTAATAGTTAGCTTCAGGAGTCTTTTTTGAGGTTCATAGGACACTGCTGAAATACGTTATAAGGTTACCTAATACCTTTAAAGCAATAAATAGAATAGCATTTAAAATTGGGTTTCCTAGACATGATCAAATCATTTTTAACATTACACAATAACATGGGTTTACATTTGAACATTTATTACATTAAATCAACATCAGTCTTTTAACAATCTGACATGATTGAAATGAGTTTGTTTAACAAGATAACCCAATAATTTAAGAGAAGAGGAAAGGACTTCATTGGTCTTACGCCTTTATGGTAGTGTGGGACGATGTAGTTTGTTAAAATCGAGAATAAATTCAAAAAACTTTTTTTTTCAGTGTAGTTAAAGTGTATTATTTATACAATCAGAGATTGGATCTTTGTATAAGAGGTAGGATAGAGATTTGTTTTTGTACTTAAAATTTATTTTTTGTGGCATTCTGTTCCATGGTGGAATTATAGGATTAAGCCATATAAATAATAGACTACAACCTTAGTTGGTGGAAGGGGTTTCAGGTAGGTAACACAAGCAACCAAAGTAAATGAACAGAGTCAGTATTGGTGGCATCATTATGGTTAGTTTATTTGAAAACATGGATATCAAAATGGAACAAAATGGAAAAGGTGGAGGAGATGTGGACCAGTGGTTGTCCCAAACAAAACAAAAAAAGTTACAATAAAACCAGACCTAGATTGCTGGCTACTTGAGAAAACATAGGAAACAAAAGACCTGGCTGAGCTCGCTAAAAAGATAAAGAAAACAAAATACAGGGGGGTGGCACCAACCAATAACCCTAGTGTGTTTATGAAACAATAATTCCTACGTGCTGCTAAATGTACAGGGTCCCCCAAACTCACCTGTCCACAAACACCCACCACACTTACTCTACTGCATGATGCCACCAGAGGAAAAAGTGAGAGAGAGAGCCATCACTGTGCCCTCCTTTTATCAACGGGCCTCATAGGTTGATTGGTCAGGCCAGATCACTTGGATTGCTGAGGTGAGCCCAAGCTGGCAATCTGCACCTGGAACACTGTGAAGCAGGGCAGGGGAAGAGAAAGAAAAAAAAACAAACGTCCAAGTAAAGGACTCTGATGGGCTGGTCAAGGAGGTTAGTGGGGCTGCAACAGAGGAAAAATTCCTGCAGAACCAGCGGTAATATCCAGCCATTCCCAGAAAACGGCGCAGCTCCCTTCTGGTCGCCGGGACTGGAAAATCCGCAATGGCTGCCACTTTAGCATCTGCAGGACACACTTTTCCACTACCAACCTGCTGACCCAGATAGAGCACGCTGCCCTTTCCAAACTCACATTTTGCAAGATTCAAGGTTAGTGATGCTGCTGAAAGGCGTCTGAAAACTTCACGCACTGTCAATACATGACTCAGCCAGTCATCAGAATACACCACAATGTCATCCAAATATGCTCTGCAGTTAGAAACCTCCCTAGCACCTTGCTAATCAACCTTTGAAAGGTAGCTGGAGCATTACACAGTCCAAAAAGCATGACAGTATACTGGAGGAAGCTGTCTGGGGTTACAAAAGCTGAAATTTCAGATGCACAGGGGTTTAAGGAACCTGCCAATACCCCTTTAATATGTCTAACTTGCTCACAAATAACGAGGCCCAACTTCATCGATACACTCATCAATCCGTGGCAGTGGGTGTGCATCTGTAACTGTGACAGCATTAACCTTTTGAAAGTCAGTACAAAATTGTGGACTGCCATCCTGGGACAGGGAGAGCTCCATGGGCTGCAACTTGGCACCGCAAAGCCATTTTGTACAAGATAGTCGATTTCCTTCCTCATAATCTCCCTTTTTACTGGATTCACCCTATAAGCATGTTGCTTAATAGGTGTAGGGTTAGACAGGACAATATCATGTGTGATGACAGAAGTTTGGGAGGGTATATCATTAAACAAGCTCGGGAAGTCATGCAAAAGTTGCTCAACATCTTTCATCTTTACGATGGTCATTTGAAAGATGAGCCAAGTAATGGGACAAGTCAGACAGGATCTCACTATTACTCAGTCTGGCTCCCTGGGGCGTGGCATGGCACATCACTAAGCCATCAACAGTAAGGTGACAGACACTGGAAAACACCGCCACCAGCCTCCACCCCAGGGGGGGGTGATTCACCTTGAGCCCCTCTGGTATAATAACGTTTCAGCATGTTCACATGGCACACTCTTGTCTTTCGTCTGCGGTCAGGGGTCTGTATGACATAATTGGTGTCACTGAGCTTTTTCTCCACAACATAAGGACCAGAAAACCTGGTTGAAAGAGCTGACCCAGGCACAGGCAAGAATACCAGAACCTTGTCCCCTGGCTGGAATGAAGGGACAACTGCCTTTTGGTCATAGCGCTGCTTCATCTTCTTCTGTGTAGAGGTTAACGTCTCCCTCGCTAAAGCACAGGCTTGCTGGAGACGACTTTTGAGGTTAGCAACGTACACTGGGAGACTTTTTGTCTCCTTAACAGGCATGATTAGGTGGTCTTTAAGGACCTTTAATGGACCCCTAACCTCATGTCCAAAGACAAGCTCAGCCGGACTAAATCCAATGGACTCCTGTACAGCCTCTCGGGCAGCAAACAACACAAATGGGACACTCTCATGCCATGATTTCTCAGACCCAAGACAATGCTTACGCAACATGGATTTCATTGTCTGATGAAATCGCTCCAGGGCCCCCTGGCTTTCAGGATGGTAAGGACTAGATGTCACATGTCTAATGTCCAAGGTCTTGAGGGTATGAGCAAACATTTTTGATTTGAAATTTGTGCCCTGGTCAGTCTGAACCACTTTTGGCAGACCAAACACTGCAAAGAATTTCATCAATGCCTTGGTGATAACCGGAGCTGTAACCTTCCGTAAAGGTATAGCTTCTGGGAACCTAGTGGAGGCACACATAATGGTTAGCAGAAATTGATTCCCAGCTTTAGTTTTTGGCAGTGGCCCCACACAATCGATGAGGACTTTCTCAAACGGCTCACCTGTCACTGGAATGGGATGCAAGGGAGCGGGGGGGATCACCTGGTTAGGTTTGCCGACAACCTGGCATACATGGCAGGAACGACAGTAGTTAACAACATCAGACTTGAGTCCTGGCCAAAAGAAATGTTTAAGAACTCTCTGATAAGTTTTTGTAATGCCCATGTGTCCTGACCAAGGGTGGTCATGAGCTAAAGAGAGTACCTGTGTGTGGTAGATTGTAGGTACAACAACTTGGTAAGTCACGCTCCAGTCCTCACTAGCCCAGCGACGCATCAACAAGTCACTGTCAAAAGGTAAGCAACTTTCTTTTTCTGAGCCTCTTCCTGCTCAACAACAGAAGAGAGACATTTGGAGAGAGTTATGTCACAGTTTTGGGCTGCAATAAACTCTTTTCAGGTGGCTGGCAACTGTGCATCACAGACACTAGAGAGAGGTGACACTGACTGATCAGGCTGGCTCTCTGCCTCAGTCAAGTGGTTTTCAGGGCACTGCCCTGTAACTAGAAAAGAATCAGACAGATCAAGGTCATTATTCCTCAATTGGGCCCTGGTAACCACACACGCTGGGAAGATCTCAGGGTATTCTTGGGCCATGTCTGTCCCTGGGCTTGAATCAGGGTTGTCTAAAACCTCAGGACTCGGCACAACCTTACCCCCAGCTAAAACATTGCACAAAATAAAGTCAATCCCTTTTACTGGTAAAGCTGGAAGGACTGCAACTTTAAAGAGCCCACTGACCAAAGGAGACTGAAGATGTATATTATGCAATGGAGCAGAGACAAATTTCCTCCCCACACCCTGAACAACTGCACTCGAGCCACAATATGACATAAAATACCTTCACGGATAATAGACTGGGATCCACCTGTGTCTCTCAGGACTTTTACTGGCTGCTGATCTGTTGGATCCCCACTTAATGAAACAAAGCCCTCAGAAATGAAAGGCTTGAAACAGGGGTCAGACTTGTTGTCCTCAGCTGCTGGTTCTAAGCTGTCCAGACATGGAAGTCTGACAGTCTTAATCAGGTTCACAGCCTTCTGCTGTTGGAGATTGGAGGGTTGTTTACGCTTTAATGATAGACAATCAGCAATCACATGACCTTTTTTATGACAGTAGAAGCACTCGCATTCTACACGGGGAGGTGACGATGAAACCCTAGCCTTTTCAACCTTTTCAAGAGGAGGGTGACCAGAACTAGACCGCACTGGACGGGACATAGGAACTTTGTCTGGGCGAGAAGATAAAAACACATTTTGTGTGTCAACACAAATTCATCAGCCAGCACAGCTGCTTTTGACAAAGTGTTAACCTTCTGTTCATTTAAGAATACCACCATTTTCTCTGGCAACGAACTCTTAAAGTCTTCCAATAGCATTAGCTGACGAAGAGAATCAAAATCATTTCCAACATCACTAGAAGCACACCATTTATCAAATAGAATTCCCTTTTCTCGTGCAAATTCAACAAAGGTTTGCCCACTGGACCTTCTGTGGTTCCTGAATCGCTGTCTGTAGGCCTCTGGAACCAGCTCATAAGCACGCAGTATGGATTCCTTAAGCACATCATAAGCAAGCTGTCTGCTAACGAACAGGAAGTCACAACCTCCTGTGCCTTACCTATGAGCTTGCAATGAAGCAGGATTGACTACATCTCCTTAGACCAGTTTAGTGCTGTAGCAATCCTTTCAAATGCTGTAAAATAGGAGTCAACCTCCGCCTCCCGAAATGTGGGCACCAAGGATATATTCTTACTCACATCAAAGCTTGGCTTTGTTATGACTAATGGAGATACAGAATTGTCAGACCCTTCTGAAATCTGCCCAGATGAAATTTTCACGGCCTCCAATTCAGGCTGGCGCAACTTAATCTCCTTTTCAGCCTCTATCTCCAACTTGCGAACTTGTAGTCTAAGGTCATAGTCTGCTCTACGTACCCTCTCCTTTTCCTGTGCTTCAAGCTGGAGACGAGCAATTCTGACCCTTGCATCTGAACTCGAGCCAGATGACCCTGGGGAAAAAGGGTCAAAATGAGGCAAAGTAGCTGGAGCAGCTTCATTCTCAATCCTAGCACAGTCAGGGTTCGCCCAGGCACCCTGGGCGGTCTTATTTTGTTTATGTGGTATTTCCTGTTTTATTTTGGTAAAGCTTCCGTTTCCGGTTGTTCACTGTTTTTCCTCTCGTTCCAGGTGTCTTGACTTCCCTCTCCCCGTGTGCTCCCTCCATCTCCTGATTACCCTTCCTCCCGTAATGTTTTTCACCTGTGTGTGATTGTCTTCCCTCCTCCTGATGTATTTAGTCCCCGTCCTCCCTGCACTCGTCGCCAGATTGTCTTGTGTGTTTTTGCCAAACTTTCCAGCGTTCCTGATCGTTTCGAGTTAGTGTAAGTTCTAAGTGTTTAGTTTACGAGTTAGCCTTCTCCCTGTGGTACTTCTGCTTTCTTGGACTGTCACACCGTGTAACGAACTTGGACTGATTAAACCGTTTTCTGATCCCCTATACTCTGTCTCTGCGCCTGTGTCCTCCTCACTACTTCCACGTTCCCGACATGTTGCTGCTTCATATAGTTCAGACTTTACTATTAGAAAAGGCAGGAAGTGCCAGGGCCCCAACTTAAAGGGCCCCTGGAATAATATTGAGAGAGAATGAACTGAGTCTCCGTTGTTTTGTGTGAATAATCACCTGCAGCTTGCTTCATCAAGTCATTTTCTACAGAAACACTGCAGACAAACAGATTGTCAGATAAAATCAGTGGATCTCAGTCCATCTGTGTGTCAGTGAATGGAAATGGTCGCCTCTGAATCGTGTGTGAAAGATATGAAAGAGGAAAGAAGAGCCAATCAGTGGAGGAGCAGCTGATATTTCTACAGGACGAATGATGGAGAAAAGAGCAGGGACATAAAGGTCTGGACAGATGAGTCGGTGCTCTGTCTCCAGGGATGTTTTAACTGCACGGGCTGGGATGTTTTCACACAAGTCCTGTGGGGATGATTTGGACTCATTGGTGGATATAACAAACCATGATTTACCAAATCAGTCAAAGCAGGATTACAAATCAAAACTGGAAAACAAGATGGCAGCAAACAAACTTGGTTCAGCATGAAAACTACTGCAGGCCTTCAGAGCACAGAGCTCAGTACTTGTGTCTTTTAGATGGATGTAACTCGGACACAGAGCTGGATAATGCTCTGAATTGTTTTTATTGTCGTTTTGATTCCTTTGATTTTAGCACAGAAACTCAGCAACTGAAATATAAACTTAAAGACACTATGCACTTTAACACTGATCTGTGTGATTCTGTGCAGTAAAAGTGAACAAAGGTCATGGCCCCGATAATATATGTGGGTGTTTAGTGAAGTCCTGTGCACATGAACTGAGTCCAAAATCCAGCTGTCCCAAACAGTGAATGATGTTAGAGCAGTCATGCCCTGACTGACAATTTGAATGAAAACCTTAGAGAAACTGGTCAGATCTGAGGTCCTGAAGCAAACTGAACATGCACTGGATCCTCTGCAGTTTGTATACAGGCCTCACAGAGGAGTGGAGGATGCTACAGTGACTCTGCTCAACATGCTTTTTAAACATCTGGATTTTAATGGGAGACACACCAGGCTTTTATTTGTGGACTTGTCTTCTGCTTTTAATACAATCCAACCTCACATTTGAATTGAAAAAGGCTTCTACAACAGTTTGATTTAAATAATAATCTGGTGGGTTGGATTCTGGATGTTTTAACCAACAGGACACAGAGAGTGAGGGTCAACAGTACATTGTCTGACCAAAGGTGTTCTTCCACTGTTTCTCCTCAAGGGTGTGTGTTGTCACCACTATTGTTCATTTTATACACAAACATGTGTCAGAGCAGACATGACAGCAGAAGCATCATAAAAGTGCTGATGTCTCCTCCAGGACAGTGAGAGCAGCCATGGACCAGTCATTGATGATTTAGTTCAGTGGTGTGAGGAATCCTACCTGCAGCTAAATGCTACAACAACCAAAGATATGCTCATTGATTTTAGGAGGAAACCCCACAGGCACCAAGTCACTGTAATTAAAGGTCAGACCATTGAGTATGTGCAGTCTTGCAAAATATCGGACTATCATTGACAGCAAATTGACTTTTGAAGAAAATTGTGAAGTGGTTTGTAAAAAGGCTCAGAAAGGTTTTCACTGTTTAAGAAACTTGTACATTTTCACATTGACTGAACCATAATGAGCATGTTTTCTCTCTTATAGAATCCATTTTATCATTTTCTTTTAGTGTCGTGGTTCAGTCAGACAACTTTAAAACAGAGGAACAAATCTACCTACAGATACAAATAAAGTAACATGAACCTGAATCTGAGGATGATTTCAGTTGATGTGCAGATTAATGATTTGTGTTTTCTCTCCAGATGAAGGTAGAAAGTGTGTGTGAGCTGATGTGGATGTGAATTCAGCATCATGAATCAGTGTGAGGACAGAGAGGAGGGAGCCCTTCCCCCTAAAAGCAGTCTGTGTGGGGACCATGAGATCCAGACCAAAGCTCAGAGGTGAGATGAGGATCTCTAACTGTCCATGACTCTTCTCCATGTCAGAGCTCAGCACTCACATCACTGCACCATCATTATACACACTCAAAGCTCTGTGTATGTTGTGTTGAAGGCAAGAGCAGCAGCACACACCAGACTCTGCTTGGACCTGAACATGGACCTGAGCCCAGCTGTGTGTCCATGAAGAGTGACATGTCAATGGGTCGCCCCATTCATTTCAAAGGACAGCCTCCGTCTGCTGCAAAGAAGTGAGCTGCAGCTGAGTTTAAAATGTATCAGACAGCTGTCCTGTATAACTGGTCTTCTATGAAAGATGAAGTGATTGTGTTTTGTCTCCAGGCTTCATGAATGACACAGTATATGAACATGATCAGGCTGAAACACAGGTTTTAGTGGCAAAGTTGATGTTTTCAAGAAAAGCACTTCTTATGTTCTTATATGTGTCATTCAGATCAGAACTAAAACTCCCTGTAACTCAGCACCTATCCAGTTCCAGTGTTTGTGTTAGTGTGCTGTAGCAGAGGTGAGACTTCTGTCAAACCCAGTGTGAGTCCTTAAAACTCATCATTTAAAAGCTGGACTTGTTGTGATGACTCTATGTCATGAGGTACAGGATTGATTGCTTGTTTCCTCTCATTGAGAATATCCACAGCACAGTAGTGTTTGCTTTAATCAGGACAGTCACCACAGAACATAAAAGCAGCTGTTGTCAGAGGGTTCACTGACCCACAGAAGGAGGAGTACTTCAGGAAGAGGTTCAGAGAGGAAGAGCAGGTCAGAAGGATCATCTCCCACATCAAGACTTCACGAAGCCTCCACATCATGTGCCACATCCCGGTCTTCTGCTGGATCACTGCTACAGTTCTGGAGGATGTGTTGGAAACAAGAGAGGGAGGAGGGCTGCCAAGACCCTGACTGAGATGTACATCCACTTCCTGGTGGTTCAGTCCAAACTGAAGAATGTTAAGTATGATGGAGGAGCTAAGACAGATCCACACTGGAGTCCAGAGACCAGGAAGATGATGGAGTCTCTGGGAGAACTGGCTTTTTGAGCAGCTGCAGAAAGGAAACCTTTCCCTTCCTCTTGTTCCTCCGCTTCCTCCTGGGTCTTTCACTGCCGACCAATCAGACTCTCCTACGAGGTCTGCTGACACAGACAGGAAGTGGCTCACAGACCAATCAGCAAACAGTCCAGTACATCAAGAAGAAGATTGAAGAGACTCCCTCTGCAGAGCAAAGCATCAACCTGTTCCACTGTCTGAATGAACTGAATGATCGTTCTCTAGTGGAGCAGATCCAACAGTCCCTGAGTTCAGGACGTCTCTCCACAGATGAACTGTCTCCTGCTCAATGGTCAGCTCTGGTCTTCATCTTAATGTCATCAGAAAAAGATCTGGACGTGTTCGACCTGAAGAAATACTCTGCTTCAGAGGAGGCTCTTCTGAAGCTGCTGCCAGTTGTCAAAGCCTCTAACAAAGCTCTGTAAGTGTATAGATAGTTAGATTTATTCATCATTATATAAAGACTCTGCTATTTTATTCAGCAGGAGGAAAATAAATTCTCTCTCTTCTTTAATTTCTTATCATCATCTCTGGAGCGCTGAGCTTCATCACATTGAATCTGAATTAAAATAATGGATCCTACATTAAAGAGCCAAGTCTCAGCTTTAATTTGAGCAGGTTGGCATCAGTATAGAAAGAACTGTGGGAAATTCAGCCCTTTTAGTGGTTCAAAAGTAAGTGGACAAATACACATGAAGTGAAACAAACTAATCAGATTTAATATTTAGAGTAAAATCTTTGCAGTCATTGACTGTAGTATCCATTATTATATTTTAAAGTGAATGCTGAGATCCCAAATAGCATATCATATCTAACTGTCCAAATACTTACGGCCGTGGCTGTACATGAATTGAATCAGAGCCAATGAAAGATGATCATCAATGTAGAAACTCCTCATTGGTTAGCAGGTGGATAAAGAGCTGATATTTCTGCTTCACTCAACAAATCTGTGTTTGATGTTTGGCCCAGTTTTCAAATGCAGGTCTGTTAGTTTGCTGTGAGCTGCAGAGCAAACTGAGAGTTTTGTTCCTTTGATTGTCCTTTCAACACAAATGTTATTAGACTTTTCTTCATTGTTTCTCTTCAGACTGAGCAGCTGTAACCTCTCAGAGAGAAGCTGTGAAGCTCTGTCCTCAGTTCTCAGCTCCCAGTCCTCTAGTCTGAGACACCTGGACCTGAGTAACAACAAGCTGCAGGATTCAGGGGTAAAGCTTCTGTCTGCTGGACTGAAGAGTCCACACTGTAGACTGGAGACTCTGAGGTCAGTTCACTGTCTGTTACTGTTGTAGATCTTATATCTTTAATCCACAACTGAACCTGGTTTATCTTCATCCAGAACTTGAATCCATTCATCTTGAATGAATGAGATTGTAAATAGTTGTTGTTCCATATTGTGAATTTTCTTGTCTCAGACTAAGAATTATTCCTTCAGTTTCACTTCATTTCAGTCAGTTGTCATGAATAATGTCTGTTGACTTCAATGAAACCTTCAGAACTCACACACTCGTATTTGTCACAGTCAGCAGACTAATGTTTTCTAAATGAAGTGTAGAAAATG
Source organism: Toxotes chatareus (assembly GCA_016801885.1). Classification (NCBI taxonomy): domain Eukaryota; kingdom Metazoa; phylum Chordata; class Actinopteri; family Toxotidae; genus Toxotes; species Toxotes chatareus. Next base: position 19,673 of record JAFBJY010001417.1, read on the forward strand.
TCCAGTGTGAGTTGTTCAAAGTCCATTTTATCACAACAATATACAGAAGATCCTCAGAACTGATATTTGTGCCAATCAATTGAAAAACACTTGAAGTTCATTCAGTGTGTGTGTGTGTGCTGCTGCTTTGATATTTAACACAAGTGTGGTAAATTGTGGTCTTTTTCCCATTGAGTTGAATTGACTTGTTAAACGTGTTAAGGAGCAAAGACTTAAAGGACCACACTGTTGGTTTATAGATAGATAGATATACAATATACATATACTAGGGGTGTGCGATATGACGATATTAGATCGTGAAGGATTAGAAGTGTTGACGATCTTCCAGAGGAGAGAGATCGTATTATCGTCTATAGGGCACATTCTATTAGTTGCAGCTCTATGCTTGCGCTGAGACGCATTTAGAAGATTTTTTTTTTCCTTGGGCAACTAACAGCCAGCTTCACGTGAACATGACCAATCAATCATGGCGGCAATTACGAGCAGTGCTGATTTTTTATTTTTTTACTAGCCTCGCTGTTTCAGTCAAGGTGTAGCGGGTAGCCTTGGCGACAACGAAGTGAAAGCTTGGAGTTGGTCCCCAAAAAGAAGTCCACTTCAGTCGTATGGACAGTGTTGGGGAATGTAACGGAATACATGTAACGCCGCCACGTATTGAGAATATGTAGCATGCGTTTCTGTCTTGGCAACAACGCATTCCTGTCCCGCTCTGTTTTGCCGGCTTGTGGCTCAAGCTCTCGCTCCTGCTGCTCTCGTCCGACTCCATTCTGACTGGCCGGATCAGGCGAATAGCTTTCGTTATTTACGTTTGTTTTCGTGGAGCTGGGGCTTCTGGGAAATGTATCTGATTTGCCTTCGTTCATTTAGAGAATAAATATAAAGTCGTGAAACAGAGAAGTATCGCCACGTAATCCATTGATTTCAACAATGTAACTGTATTCTGAATACTATCTATTTAAACTGTAACTGTAATGGAATACAGTTACTCAGAATTTATATTCTGAATAAATAGCATGCTGTTACACGTATTCCATTACTCCCCAACACTGCGTATGGAACTGGTTTGGGTTTTCTCCAAAAGCGACAAAGCATGAAACACAACAGAACCTCTTTAACCACCTGAAGAGGCAGCATCCGAAACAATTTGCTGAGAGCCAAGCAGCGAGGCCGACCACACATCAGCCAGTGGTAACGGCTAAAGACATTACACAGAAAACAACCAACTATAACACAAGCCTCTGATAAAAAGCATGCTGTGTGAGAGAAGAGCAAGCGGTGGAAAGAGGTGACTCTTTTATATCTTTAGGAGCTAAATTTTTACATAGAATAGTTTGTTCTAAATTAACTTAACTGTAAAAATGAACTGATAAAATTGTGATGCGTGATTTTTACCATTAAAAAACCGTGATGCTGATATTTTGCCATATCACCCACCCTAATTTCTCCTAATGACAGATCACATCTTCCCATCACACTATGCTGAAAAAGTGCTTGATCAGTTTTTGTTGGACGCATAAATCATTAACCGTTAGTCTGCCAATGTTTGTCTAAATATTTCATCCTTTCATATTTAAATATGTGCAGCTCTGATATTGTCAGTCCATTAGTTTCATTTGTACCTTTTGGTAAAAGTCAAAACATGTTGCGAAAGCTAATGGACGTGAAGCTAACAGCAGCAGGTAGCTCACCAGAGAGAGTCATTCTTTAGCAGCTGTCTACTGTTCACTGAGCTCTAACTGGAGAAAATATCCTGGAGTCAGAGAAAATCCTGGACAGTAAAAATGTTTTTTCTAATGGAGACGGCCTCTTGATAACCTTAGTGAGTCAGATCAGAGTTCTCAGTTATTCCAAATGGTTTCCTTATGGCTCCAAATAAAAGTCAAAGACTTGAGGCAGGTTTATTTAAAAAGGCGCAACAGGAGCAGAGTCATGATGGGGACATGTTGAACAGGACAGTTTTCAGCTTCCAGTGGTTGATGTTGTGGTCCATCAGTCAGTGAAGGTGAGGCTGTAAGAGTGTGTTGAGGGACACTTAGATTCTTCTGGAGCTCCTGGAGGAGGAAGGCCTCTCTTTGTAATGACTTCTAAAAAGAAGGCAGTTGAGACTAATCACAGTGCTTGGGATTTAGGCAGGTACACACTGGATATAGATGTAGAAAAAAGCTGGTGTTCCCAACAAATCCTACTCTGTTTAATAACTCATCTCAATTGTTGAATCTCTGAGAAATGAAACATGAGTGAGCAGAAGAGATCTTTTGGAGTTTAGGGAAATTTTTAAAGCTCATTTATGAGAGCAACCACTTGCAATGCTCAGTCTCTGTTGAGTTGAATGAATATTTTCGCCAGGCAGATCCAGGAACAGACTCTACATATGAGAGATATGATAGAATGTATCGTGTTGACCTACTCCTCCCTCCATATGACCTATGATACCAAACTTGCAGAGTGATGACAAGCTCTCATGAAGTCTGTTCTCCTGAGCAACTAATTCTAGTAAGAGCAGTTTCCAATGAGTAGATCTCACACACTGGACAAACTACAGTCTCCATGACTGGAGCGTCTGGGGTCGAAAAGCAATCAGAACCAATTCCCAGGACTTATTTATATACAATAGTGCAAATATGGATCTTACTGGTGTACAGATGCTATGTCAGTAAAACGTTTTCTACACTCACCGAAGATCAAAGTGCACAGCAAAGCCTCAGATCTTCTGCCACAGCTACTCATTTCACCTGTCGACAGGTGCACGGAAGTTCTTCTAATGTTACAGGTTTTATAATTGGTTAAAGTTTCATAGAAATTGATGATGATGGTATTTTCCATCGAATCTGATGTTTGTAAAAAGGCTGAAGTTGTTTCAAATGGACTGACCTTCAGAGCTGAAGCTGAAGGCATACCAATAATTCTTCTGATCTGCATCTGACATCTGACTGACTGTTTCTCAGATCCAGCTGCACATGTGGACTTCTCATTTTTAACTACTGCTGCACAAACTCATTCGAAGCCATTAAATATATTGATCCTCTAATGACAGATTTGATTGATATAGATGTGTTGACAGTTGAACAGGTGTGTGAATGTTGTGATGACATGTGGATGATGTGTGTGGCAAGAGGCTGGACGCCCAGTGATGATCCACAGCAACAGAAGAACATAAATACTCTTGCCTAAGTTAAGAGAGGAAGCTCATTGATTAGGACATATCTGATTGGATTATCTATGATTTTCATTCTTCATCTGTTATCCTTATTCAGGTTGATCAACTGCAGTTTGTCAAAGACTAGCCAAAGCCTCTCTGGCCTCAGCTCACAAGTCCAACCCCTCCATCTGGGAGACCTTGACCTGGGTGAAATCTCGCTGGAACGGCAGGATTCAGGAGTGAAGCTGCTGTGTGGTTTTCTGGTGAGGTCCCAGACTGTGAACTGGAGACTCTTTGAGGGTCAAGCTCCATTGTTTTACCAAAGTTGAGATAGACATGATGTGAGAGGTTGTACTTTGTTCAGTATTTGTGAATAAACTCTCCTTCAGAATTTCTAACATTCAAAGTGTGATGGTTGCTGAAAGGAAGTCAGAAAGTCTTGACTCATTGATTTTTCAAGAGTGATTTTTTAAAGCTTTTGAAAATGATTTTGATTCTGACTCTTGCAGTCCACGTTGACAGTGTCTGTGTGTTTGTCTGACTGTTGGAAGCTTGGTGTTATTCACAAAGTCTCATTGAGATCAGGATGTTTGACAAGAACAGATCTGTGCAACCTGATGTGAGCAGGTCTGAAAGTACACAAGTGTTCAGTAGCTGTCTTGTAATGACCTCTAAATGTCAATACAGGCACGATGAAAGCCTGTCGTTGTCACAGGAGGACATGCCAACATGGTTTAAATACGAGAGGAGATTTCACACAGTGTCCCTAAGATATCTACATGAAGCTACACTCAGTTGCTGAGCTGGCTCCTGGCTCCTTTCTCATCTCCACACAGCCAACCAATCACTGAGCCCATTGGGGTGTCAACGATCCCACGGTGTCTTTATTACAGGGATACAAGCTGTGGGTTAGGACTAATTGACAGACAGCCAACAGAAGGGTGGGAATAGGAATCCAGTATGCAATGTTGAAACAGTAGATTCAAATGTGAGCAGAGAGTGTTGGATGAAGTTGAACCTGTACTTTGGACCAAAGACACATGACTTATGCAGTTGATTTTTATGTTTCTTCATGCCACAAAGCAAGTATTCGATATTAAGACAGAGAAAGAATGTTTCTTCACTTTCTATGATCCATGATCTGTGATGTTTATAGTAGACCAAGTTAATGAGAGCTGTATTTGACTTTTTGGTATCTGACTGTTTTTAAGCTGCATCTCTGTTGGTTCAGGTGTTTGGAGTTCCATTTTCCAACTTGGCGACATGCTCAACCTTCTTCAGCTCTGAACAGATGATGAAATACTTTCAACACTTCCCAAGCAGGAACTTTGTCTCTAAACTCACATCTTTTATTCTTTATCAAGGCTGATTCATTGCAGGCTGTCAAAGATCAGCTAGCCTTCTCTGGCTCCCTAGCTCCAAGTCCAGCACTCCCATCTGAGACATCTCGAGACCTGAGAGGAAGCCACCCAGTAGGATTCAGGAGTGAAGGATCTTGTCTGATCTTGTGAAGAGTCCAGACTGTGTGACTGGAGACTCTGAGGTCAGTGGAGAGGTTGAGCCAACCCGGCCAGCACAGCTTCTAGCTGTAATGTACCAAACTTGGCTCTATCAAACAGGCAAAGATCCAGGAGGTGTCTCCTGCAGAACCTCTGAACCACCCTGGTGGCTGCTTTCCCTCATTAGAAGCTGTGAGAGGAGAACGAGACAGGCCTCAGGATGGGACAGAAAAGACAGAGACATGAGTGACAGTCAGCCAACTGGCAGCAACCACCAAGCTGATTGTGATCTGTTGTTGGTGGTATTGCTGTTGTTCATGTCGGCCAACAGAAGTAGAAACTGATTCACAGCCCCAACAGCCTCACAGGATGTGTAGTAGAAACAGTTGTCCTTTACGGGTCCAACTGTCCTACCATCACATCTAATCCTGAGACTATTTGTTGTCTCATTTTCAATACCCATAAGAATTGGATGCAGTTGGATCTTTGTCACAGCTCACAGATCAAGTCTGATTGCAGCTTACAAATCCTCACTCTACTCTTCAGAGGAAGCATCATGATACTTGGAAGCATGTGGTCTGATACAGAGCAGAACTTCTCTGCTGAAGTCCAGTGATCACATCTGTATGTCTGTCCATTCCGTCAGACACTTTCAGTGACAACCTCCATGTTTGTTTGTCCAGCCTGGTTATTTCAGAAGCCAGACTTGGGATGTTCATAAAGACTCTTTCTTTAAAATGGAACATGAGCGGACATGTAACAGCAGTTTAGTGCAGTAATGAAGCTTCATGGACTCCTAAAGGCTATTTCCACTGTGGACTTGAGCAGTCATGTTCAGAGGAAATAGGGCAGATGCTAAAAGTTCCCCTGCAGGTGTGTGAGCTTCCAGCTCTCAGTGTTCTCACCCATTACGTACACATGAGAGCTGAGAGGAAGTTGTTGCTGGCTACAGCTTTTTCCACTTGCTAGCTCTGAACGGAACTAAGTTCACTGCTGCTCTTTTATACTAGTTCTTCCTTGCATCTGCGGACTGACAGCTGATGAAGTGAGTCTCTATAAACACTGATTTATCACCTCTGTTGTCTGGTCTTCTCTCAACATTAAGGAGGTACTAGATTCTTTCCAAAGGAGAGAGAAGAAGAGGATTGTGTGTGTGCTGAGGAAGGGACGAATGTGTCCACATGATCCAGAGAGGGTTGGAGCAGCAGCAGCTTGTTGTGTAGAGAGGCTCCCAATTGGTCCATGTTACTGGGAGGCAGAGGAGAGGAGAGCTTCATCCAGCGAAGTGACTGAGTGAGTGAACTGTAAGAACTGGAGGAAGACTTCTCAGGTGCCGCAGTCTGAACTGCTCCTGGAGAACAGCTCCACTGTAAAGTCCACCATCATCCCTGTGTGTTCCTCTCTGGATCTGAAAAGAGAATCATCTGCGTATCTGGAATTGCTCTGCTGCTGCACTGTCCTTCTACACACTGCCTCTGCGAACCTTTTCAGACCTCCACCACACTCCACCTCACCCACCTGGACTTTATTTGATCTTTGTTCTTTCATCTACAGATGCTGAAACCTAAAGTGATAAAATCAGATTAATCAGCTCCACTCATGTGAGGTGTAATGGAGCAGATCTCGCAGGTTCAGGAGTTATGCAGCAAGTTGAGGAGATCATTGTGTGATATGCTGCACAAAAGCCACTAGAGACACATATTAATATTCACTGGTATGTCTTCTTCTTCTTCTTTAGTCCCAATGAACGATCTATAACTAATGTTTCAGAAGATGTCCATTGTAATAAAACACAGAGCTGTATGTGTGTGTCAGCCAGTGCTCTGGGAAAGTCCCTATTAGAACACACTCTGAATTACTGCAGAGGAATATTTAATCCAATTTTCTGGTAGGCTATTAGAAACAGATTAAGTTTTCTAGATGGTCTGGTCCCGGCAAGCAGACAAGAGAGATTTAGAAGGCAAAAATAAAGGCAGTTTATTCTGATTGTTCAGAAATAAATCAAAATAAAAAAGAGGAGGGGGGCTAGGGATGGGAGTGACCTGTGGAACGGGTGAGGCGAGACAGGATGAAACAGTGTGAGATGGTAATGCTGGATACAGGAACCGGAGGAGACTGCAGGGAGAGGAGAATGGGTGGTTAGGAGGAGTCAGGCTTAATTATCTTCTAGTAGAAAAACAAGGCAAAACAATAGCAGATAGCAAAGTAAACACAGAGAACAAGTCATCACATGCGAGATGACAGAGCGATCTGGCTTGAGTTGACAGACAAGCGAGCCTCTTATGCGCTTGCTGGGAAGGTAGATTGCCCACAGGTGAACGGAATTGCTTGATGGATGAGGAGGGAGAAAGATAAATCCCTGGAATCCACAGAACACACCTGCACACACAGGAGGACAGCGCAAATTTGCAAACCCAGAGCAGCAGAGCTTACCTCATGACAATACCCCCTCAACGACCGCCTCCATGTGATCCACTGACTTAATAGGGTGAGCTTGCAAATCCCCTGATGAGCTGGGGGGGTCCAAAAACAAGGGACTTGGAGATCCAGGACAGCGCTCCTTCTGGGCCCATAACCCCTCCAGTCCACTAGATATTGCAGGCCATGACTTCGCGTGCGACCATCCAACAAATCAAGACAGCTGAAGGTCGGCCAGTCATCCACCATCCGAGAGGCGGGTGGAGGGGGAACGGGTGGAGGGCTGAGAGGGCTGGAGAGGAGACAGTGGGTTTGAAGAAGAGCGTGAAAGGTGGGTGGACACTGGTATGAGTGGGAAGCTGCAAGACGGACAGACACCGGGGTTGTCTACTTTTCTCACTACAAAAGGGCTCTATGAATTTGGAGACAGCTTTTAGAATCCGTTTCAAGGGAATGTCTTTGAGTAGAAAGCCAAACCAATCTGACCTGGCACGTGTATTCTGGGGGCTGGGTCCCAGTGACGGAGTGACCTTGTATCGTTGTAGGTGGCAGTGGTCTTTGAGGTGGATCTACGGCCTCTCCCCTCCAGATCTGTCTGCCCAGCGGTCAAAAGTGAGCCTTGGACCAAGGAACCGTAGGTCTTTTTTCATCCTCGAGAGAGGGGAGGCGTGATAGCCCAGAGAGCCTCGAAGGGTGGCTGACAAACCAGTGGCACGAGGAGACTAGGGTGTTGTCTGGAAGTATTCAACGGGGAGATGAGACGACCAGGAGGAAGTAGTGGGAGGAGAGGCAGCGGAGTGTGGCTTTCGAGTCCTGGTTGGTGCATTCCTGGCTTGGACTCATTGGACTGAGGGATGAAAGCCAGAGGGAGGCTGACAGTGGCACCCAGGAGCTGCAAAAAGCTGCCCAAACCTGGGAGGAATGGGTCCTCTGTCTGAAACGATGTAGTCTGTAGGAATGCCATGAAGCCTAAATACCTGTGGAAACTAGAATTGTACAGCTGTTTCTCAACAGAGGGAGTTTAAGCAGAGATAAATTAGGCAGATTTTGAAACCCGGTCTACGACAGTGAGAATGAGTAGTGTGACCATTGGAGAGATGAGTCCCGTAACAAGAGCTCCAGGCTGCTGCGTTGAGCCAGAGGCGTTGCGTGGTACAGGCAGGTAGGTAACTCTGCAGCGAAGTTTGATGTGAAGATCTTGTTCTGGAGCAGAGTGGAGCAGGGCAGCTATGTGACGAAATTAAGTGAGTGTCCGTGACCAGTGAGGGCCATCAAAATGGCTTGACAGAGGAGGAAGAGTTCTTTTGATTCCAGGGTGACAAAATGCAGTTTAGAATTGTGGGCCCACTCGAGAACAGAGAGGAATGGACAGCCACAGGGGACAGAAATTAGCACTTGGGGTAGACCGGTGCCAGCTGTAACAGGATTCCTGCAGCAGTAGCATGCCGCGCAACCTCAGCCGGTGAAAGGCCAGAACCCAGGGCTCCTATCTACGCGGAAGTTGTAGAATGGTATAAAGATGGTAGGGGTGGGCGGATTGGATTCGGTATCAAACTGATGGAGAGAGCATCAGGTTTGGATGTTTCTGGAGATTCAGTCGATAAGTGATAGTGGAACTTGAACAGTATCAAAGAAAAGTGCTCCATGAAAGCCCAATGTAGAATTCAATCTTTTGTGAGATTGAAGATATGCTTAGGTTTTTATGGTCTGTCCGCCACCACAATGTGGTTGCTTTGAACCCTCTAGAACTAATGTCCTGAATCCTCCTAATGCCAACTTCACTGCACAGGAGTTCTGGTGCCAACATCATGGTTGTGCTCTGCTATGAGGTGGTAATGGGAGAAAACAGAGCACATGGGTGGAGTTTTTGGTCAGTGGAGAGCGTTGAGAGAGAGAACAGCCCCTACCCCAACATCCGAGGCGGCCCACCTCCACCACCAGAACTGTATGGGGCCGGGTCCCAGGTTGGGGTGAGACTGGAGTGGAGGAACTGCCTCTTGAGGCTACGGTGAACATACTCTGCCCGCCTCAAACGCCCACTGGAAATGAGAGAGAGGGTGAGTTAGACTGGTCCCAGAAACTGCAGTTGGTGCTGTATTTGTAATAGAAATGCCTGCTAGAAGTTAAGCAAACCCCAAAATCTTTGGGGAATCTGTTTCCGGTTTGATAGTGTGGCCAGTCCCAGTCCACCTGCTTTTTATTTTACTGAGGTGGCTACGTACCTGTCCATTTGAATATGTATGAATCTAAGGAAGGAAAACTGTATTGGAGTGGAAGTCACATTTCTCCGCTTTGATATAAAGTCTGTTTTCTTAGCAGTCTCTAGAAGAACCAAGCGAATGATGTTTCTAATGTTGATGGGGTCCTGAGAAAAGATGAAGATACGGCTCAGGGTAAGCAAAAACAAAACGGTTAGAAAGTCTCTAGCACATCGTTCACCAATGCCTGGAACACGGCGGGGCATTAGCCAGACCAAATGGCATTTAACTAGATGATCTAAGTGGCCTTGAGAGGGTGTTGAAAGGCGGTTTTCCACTGGAATCCCTCCCTTGGATCCTTACCAGATGGTATCAGATTTCTGAGGTCCAGCTTGGTGAAGATGGTGCAACCGTGAAAAGAACTGGTGCTGAAAATATATGAGAGAAGGAGGGCAGTGGGTATTTGTTTTTGATGGGTGATGTTGTAGGGTTTTATAATCTATCACCTGAGGCGGAGAAGTTTTTGTCTTTTTTTCAAGAAAAAAGCCCGTCCTAGGGAGAGGAGGAGGATGATAGATGCCTACGCTTTAAGGGAGTCTTGGATGTGGATTCCATGGCATCCTCTCAGGCTTAAGAGCATGTTATGCCTAGCACCGACCAGAGGGTAGAAGACAGGAATCCAGATCTGGGCGATCATAGGGGTCTGTGAGGCGGAAGTGACAGGGCCTTATCTTTACTGAAGACCTCCCTCAGAGGTCGTGGAGTATTCAGGAGGCAACAGGAGACAGGTCAGTGGGACTGGAGTGTGAGTGTCAGAGCGGGGACACTTTTCCCTGGAATTGCAGGGCAGATGTAAACAAGTTTTACGGGCAAAAGTATGGGCCAGTTGGATTATTTCACCTGTTACCCAATCGATGGGAGAGTTATGGATCACTGAGCCAGGAAACTTTCGAGAACCAAAGGGGTTGAGGGAAGCTTGGAGAACACCAGAAAGAGAGATGTCTCAGGGTGATTCAGAAAGAATTCAAATGAACGGTTCAGTTCGTTGGGGTTACTTTAAGCCGGTGCCCCGCTCAAAGCACAGGCGACAGATAGGAATAGAACCCGTGTGGGAGACGCCTGTGATTCCTGCCTGGCGCACCAACTCAGAGAGTCCAGGAAATTAGCCCAGCCCGAATCGACCAGAGCTTGAGAGGGAGAGGTTAGCTGACGAGCTGCAGCGATGCCGCCAGGTTAGCGAATCTAGGGAGGTTTTGAGAGGAGGATCCTGCCGTCACACTCAGACTCCCAGATGCACTCGTGGACCCTGAGTTTGGGTGAATCAGACATGGGAAGAGATCACATGACCAGTTTGCACGCAGTAAAGGCACTCACCGCCTTCCAGTAAATTTGTCAGCCATGCCTCAGGTGTTAGCGAGAGCTCTGCCAAGTTGCATGGGCTCCTCGGAAACGTAGGTAGCGGGGACTGAGCGAAGTGGTGGTGCTGGCTCTATTGGGAAATCCATTCTCCGACCTGTGGAACTTGTCTGTGACTGGGCATGCTGAGAGACCCGTGGAGGCGCGCTCCTGCTGCCTCTCCTCCGCCGAGAGAGGTGTGTGATCAGTGAGAGAAATAAGTTCATTACGTGGCAGTCCAGATTGAGCCGTGCAGCAGCAAGATGCGTCTTTTGAGTTCTTCATTCAAACCGTTAGCGAATCCTGCTGCGCAGCGCGCGCCTCGCTCCAACCTGCTAACGTAAGCCAGCGTCTTTAGAATTCAATTATGTGAGTCAACCACGTAATGCGGATCCCTGTCGGGGTTCAGAAGCCTCGCGGAGGATTAAGGGGAACGATGGGATGACAGAAAACCAGTTTGAATCAAGTTAAAAACTGAGTTGGCGAGATACCTGCTCTGGACCGCTTCCCAGGAACGCTTCCTGGCCAAGCCAGGGTTTCCGTCTCTTGAGCAGGCCACAAAGTGGCGACATCCTCATCATGTCGTGGTATTATAGGCTTTGGGTTGCATAAAAATTGTTACTGGTGCCATATAATGAGAATCCACCCACTTTTATCCGGATTCCCTCAGACACTCAGCCCAGAGAGAACATAGAACATCTCCGGTATACGGGTGGGAGAGCTGCGGAGGTGAGCCGATGCGTCGGACCCGCCACAGTGGTGCAATCCATGAGCCAAAAGATTCCATTGCCTGGAAGCCGATCAGGGCAAATCCTGCTGTCCGAGGAGGAGTTAAGCCTTTCCTGTGATCCTGAATCAGTTGGAAATTGTTGTCCGCTGATTACTCCCTGATGGAGACCGCCAAGTGGAGTCTCCGTCCGTCCTTGGGGTCCATATGTCACGGGCCAGATGTGCTATTGAGCTTAGTTAGCTTATTGGGTCTGGACCAAAAGCAGATAAAGAGAGATTTAGCTATGCAAAAATAAAAGGCAGTTTATTCCTGGACTGTTGCTCAACCAAATCAAACAAAAGAGGAGGAAGACTAGAGAGACAGGAGGATTCCGAACGTGAAATGAGCGGATGAAAGCGGTGACGATGGTAAAACGATGGTAATGGGGACAAACTTGAGGAGACTGCAGGAGAGGAGGACGGTGGACGGGAGAAGTCAAAGTATTATCTATCAGCTGTAAAAGCAAGTTAGGCAGTATGTGATAGCAGATAGCAAAGAGCTGAGAACAAGTCTTCACACAGATGATTTAAATGACCAAGTGGCGGGCTTGACGAACAAGTTTGTTCTTGGCCCATCCTTGCTGGGAAGAATTGGGTGCCCATGAAAGGTGACGTGTAACCAGCAGTCACGCGATGGGGAGGATAAGATCCAGTCCCTGGAATTTTACACCCACACAGAACACACACTCACACACATTGTTGTCATTACAGCACACACACACAGGACAGCCAGCAATTTGGGAGGCCCAGTGTGAGGCTGCTCACAAGACAATGGGCTAGGGGCTGAGTGGAGATTTTGGTTATTTCATTCACAGTGAGAAGGACATGAACTTGAACATGCAGGATCAAATTCACCTTCTAAATATATACAGAACATTTAAAACTAAGAAAACATAATGGAGCCTTTCTTCAGATATCTTATAATTCAATTATACTACAAACACCATTATAGTATGTATGTTATTGGACATGACATAAACAATATTAGAGACAAGTAGAGACCAAAACAAAAAAATGTACCAGGCTGTAAATATGTTTTTTAGGCTGCAAGTTGGCTATTTAACGCAAGTAGTCACCTGGACAATTGCTCACTTCACGATTCCAGCCTCAATGGCAGCCGAGAACTGTAGCTTTTTGAATGAGGAAGTGATCCCCTCACTGCAATCTACAACTCCCCCTCAGTAAAACATGTGAGAGCATAATCCCAGGAGGTATCAATAAAGTAATTAACCAACACTGACAACCTATTCTGAGTCTCTTTTACTTTAAAAATACTTTTATATTTGTGCTTTACTTCCTGACCCACTACTAAAGCTTCAGTAACTTCTCCACCACTGCTCTCTTTTAATATCACACTTTCCGAATTCAGTTCCTCTTCTATCTCTCAGCTTTTCATACCCTAGACTCTCCATCTGTCCAATAGATGATTATTAACTGCATTACGCCTTCATGGTTCACTTCTGTTTAATCTGGGCATATCCAGCTGCCATCCCCAGGGGTGTGAGTGCAAGAGGTTTGGAACAATTATAGAGATGACTTTCTTGAAATCAGATTCAAAATGATCAACTTTACTCAGTACCTAAAACAACTCCTCATTGCCCCACATTTCTCTGCTCCTCACCTCTGTTTTAGGTGGCCCAGTGGTCAAGCCTCAAAATATTACATGGACACTTTTCTTCATCAATACAGAAGTGTTTGTTTTTGTAGAAGTTTGTGTAAGCTGGAAATATCGCACTTTTGCAAATTTTAGCCTCTGAATAAACTCCAGTGAGTTAAAATAACTCTGTTCCTGGGTTGAATTTTAACTCAAATGAGATTAACTTGAACCCTCCCCTGTGTTATTAAAGCTCTCATCCCTCACCAGGTGTAACTTCCCCAAAGTTTAGTTGCCCTTAGATATAAACTCTTCTCCAGTGCTGACACCTCACACTCAAAATGTGTTTCATTTACAGTTTCTCTAGAATTAGGAATTTCATTCATTATTATTCAATTTATAGGAAAATGACCACCAAACACCATCCTGTTGATTTTTTTTTTTTTGGCTTTATTTGTGAAAAATACATTGAAAAATTATTCAATACATGACACTTTGAAATAACTTCTTGTCTTAAACTGTAAAATTTAATACACACAGGCAGCAAATAATGTCAATATTAATATTTGTGATTGCACAAAACACTGTAAACAACATATTAATGCATAATAGAAATGTTTGTAAATTTACAGATTACAATGAAACCTTTGAGCAAAGTCCAAGCAATCGTAACATGGCCCAACTTGTAGTTATTATGGACTCTGCACATGTATTTTTGTGGTTATCCAGCGGACATGATATATAGCAAATACAGCCATCACAATCTCCCAGCCGGACATGAAGTCACTACTCCAGGAGACTTTCTGCTGCTAATGCGCCTGCCTCCATCAGGTGGAACAAACCCCACATTGTGGACAAAGACACATTCCCTGAGGAAATCCAATGTGACTTTTGACTCCAATAATAAACAACACGGTACAAAAAGAGGGAAATCAGGAGGGGGGAAGAAAAGGGCGGAATTAGAGCTGAACTTAAGAGGGAGAAATGCTTAGGGAAGCATGGGGTCAACAAGCACCTACATTCTGAGGATTAATTCTATCCACTCCTTCATAGGAAGTGTCATGACATTCTCTATAACCTGCTAGTTGCACTCCATCTTTCTTCAGAACAGGAACCATCTGCAGAGCACAGTCGGGGAAGGGTCTGTTCTGAGAAGTGAAGAAAAAAAGCTGTTCCAAGAACAAATATCAGTATGTTGCTTTATATGCAAACAAGGGAGTTAACCACATATCCTCCTTTTGGAGTATGGGTCTTTCAAAGATGGGAAAGGTGAAACAATCCCAAGGGCATGGAACTCTTTTGTTGCTTTACCTCAACAGCTCTCCTGCGTTAAGGGAAAAAAATCTCTTAACATTTTGCCTGTTTTACAAAAAGCATACAGGATTGAGTTGAAGCCTCTTACCTTCTTTTCTCCCATGTATGTGAAACAACAATAAGTATTAACCAGTAAATCGTGGTATGGTGAAATCTCCTCAAACTTCCAGTCTCTCTATATACTCCTTAATCAAGGTCGCTCACCAAGGGTTTGGTTAAGAATTTGCTCATACGATAAAAGAAAAATTATAAACATATTTATAACTACCTTAGATCTATGTTGTAGCAAATACATTTATCTAATACTCTGTACATATTTACTTGTATTTTTAGGAATTATGTTTAATAAATACGATTAAAATTCTAGTTGGGATAATACAAGCTGCAAGGACACTGTCCATCAAAGGCAGGTATCAGAATCACTTGTGTCACTGTTAAAGTGCTTGGAGACTGACAGTGTGTCTGTCAGCACTTGGAGAGGAGAGCCTTCTGCACCTCTTACTTGCAGGATTACTTTAGATCTGAAGATCAACACAATACACCAAGTATACAAGACGAAATAAAATCTAGTCAGTCCAGAACATTAAAACTATACTATCACAGACCACGGCTGGATATTACCTGTCTCAAGACAAACACGTACCATTACCTATAACTCTGCTTTTCTACCACAAGTAGTGAGGTCTACATGACATTCTGTCAGGGTTCTGAACGATCAATGAGTTCATAGATGTTTCAGTAGATGGGAGGTCTGAATGCAATTAACACACATATGCTTAATATGAACTGATTAAAAATACTTACTTTACGAATTCTTATCATCCACTTCTCACAATCTCTAGATATTTTTTGTCTGTTGTCAAGATACAAATCTCTCAAAATATAAGTGCAGCAAAAATGAATTTTAAACAACCACCATCATCACTGGCAGATGAAAAACACAGATCTTTGAAACATCCTCATCCACCTCTGCTCCCTGTTGATCTGGTGATTTCAGTGGTACATGGTTTCTGGGATAAGAAAAAACTTCATATGACTGGACTATACCCTTAACAACTCCACGTTAATATTGTTTACATCTTTATTCATTAATACTAAACATCTGACTGACTGCACTTTAAAATCTGAGAAGCAAGCCTCCTTCTAGAGTTTAATGTACTTCTTCTTCCCTCCATGTTGTACTTTGATCAACATTGTGGCTTGACTTAAAGGAAGAAAATGTCATATGTTCAAGGATTCAAATTTATCCCAACTACACACTGTTAAATGATACATTTCTCACCGCTTTGTTCAAAACAGCAGGCACACAAGCTTTATAAGCTCAATCTGTTAGCATGCTGTAGCCAAACCGATTTTTCTAGCTGCGTCTTTGCGCCATGGAGCCGGAGAATTATACTTCCTTAAAACACCGACATGCGGTTTTGCATTGTTGGATGGTTATTTCAAAACTGTATTAATTACCTCCTCAAGATGCTGCGTCTTCATTAATTTCCAGAAGCTTATCAAACAGTTTGTCATTACCTATCATACAGACACATTTCACACGCCACAGAACAGTATGTATTGCCATTAACCGTTTGAGTGAAAGCTATGACTCCAATAAATGGCAGCTAAGGACAGTTAGCTAACTACATGCTGTGGAGCTTACTGTTCTAAAATAATAGAGAAAAAGCTTAAGTGATTTACGTTCAACATCAAGTTTGCAGTCATTAGCGGTACTTATGCCGTAGATAAAGTGAGAACAATGACAAAATATCTGCCGCACGAAAATACTTTTTGATAAAAATTCATGCTCTTACCAGCCTTGTGACGACGTTCCGTAACTGCTCTATGTTGCCAAGATACAAATGCGTCGTGAACTCAGGGACAGAGTTAAACCAGATCCTGAACACCAGGGAATAAACTCCAAGAATTCAATCTCTGGCCTGGGTGTGCACACCTTAACACAAATCTGTGAGTCGGAGTTATAAAATAAAACTCAGAAATGTAACCTTCTACACTTTTTTAGTTCTTGACTCCAGATTTTAGTACTTTGTAATTTGCATGTGTTGTTGATACACATGTAGTTGTGTATAGTTCAGCTGCTGTCGTCCTTGTGCTGAATTCAACGTTCCAACTGAATGAGTCCTGAGTGCTTATTGTTGTAATTCCATTTGGTATTTTAGAAGATTGAATATCATTAGTATACAGGTTATGTTTTGCTTGAGTGTTAGACTTTTCAGTTATAATAGTTAAGGAATAGATTATGGCAAGGGAATGTATTATGGCAATATGTATTCCTCACAACTATAGTAAAGACAAGTGTGTGTGTGTGTGTGTGTGTTTGTCCTTTGATGCCTTTGATGTATCAACGATACGGCCTGATGTCACAGGCTTGCAATAGTAGACACACACAGCCAGAGACAAGTTCAGAAGTCAAACAGGGCAGAAACAGTTGGACTGGACAGGACTCTTGCTCATAATTTAGGAAGAAAGAAGCACTCCAGATATTTCTGCACAATTGACCCAGGAAGGAAGGAGACATACTGCTAAGTTACAAGGACAATGTAGAGACCTACAGGAAAAGTCCAGATCACCTCAAGGTTTTGGCAGCCGTCAATGGGTGTCTAGAAGTTAATTTTTTTTGAAATGTTTGTAAACCCAAAATGGATATGTTTGTGGAATGCAGGACAGATATGATCATACATATGACTCAGAGATATTCTCATGGTTGCTCAGCTTCTTAACTTTTTTTGGTGTGATGCACTGTGGTTTGTAGTTAAATGAAAGGATTTCTAGTGAAGTCTGTTCTGGTCTGCCCAACAAGATCCTTTCTGCAGAAATTCTAATGGCAATGATGGAGCATAAAATCCACAGTCCCTCGTCCTAACCAGGAAAAGTTGACCTTCCAGAGTTGAAAAAGAAGCAAACATGAGGCTACAACAGTCTGAGGTAGATCGAGGTTTCTATCTTCCATATTTTAGTCCAAATTCCCCTCTTTGCTGTTCTACACTTCCACGTTCTTTTCGAAAGCTAGTGGTGGAGAGATGGAAACCTGATGGAAGTGGTAAATTCTTTCTTAAAGACAAACATTTCCAAGATACTCTGCCATCAGACTCTCTTGCCTCGATTCTTGTTTTCCTGCATCCAATGCTTAGCTCATCTAACAGGACTGTAACAAGTCCTAGTTGTTGAAGGATCTCTTAATTATCAAGCAGTGAAACTATTTCATGGTGAAATGATGCATCTCATTTTTAAATGTTTCCTTTCTTCCTGTTTTCCTTGTCTTTGATGATGGTCACGTCAAGCTTCAAATCATGTAGTTGTTCAGAATTCAGCCTCAGTCAGTGTAGAAGCTATTTGATGTGTGTTTAAGGTTCCTGTGGCGTGTGTGGTTCTAGCCCTGGTTTGTGTGGGTGGTCTGTATTTCGTTTAGTGTTTCCTGTTTTATTTTGCTTATGCTGTGTTTCAGGTTTGTTCACTGTTTTTCCCTCTGTTCCGTAGTGTCTTGACTTCCCTCTCCTCATGCTCCTTCCACCCTTCCTGATGCCCTCCCCCACCAATGTGTGTTTTCACCTGTAATGGTGCTCTCTCCTCCCCTATTCTATGTTTAAGTCCCGTCAATCCCTATACACTGCCGCCAGATTGTCTTGTGTGTTCTTCTGGTGTTCTGTAAACTCAAGCTTTCCAGCGTCAGATTTCTGACTTGAATTATTTATTGTATGACCTCTACTGCTGTGATTTGTTTGGGACCCCATGAGCTGCTCTAACCTTTGTTGTACAATTTCTATGCTGTGGACTGACTTTTCTGCAGAAACTACAGTCCTGGACTGATTTAAACTGTGTGTTGATACTCCTGAATCCTGACTCGGCACTTGTGTCCTCCTCAGCTAATAACCCTCAGTCCCTGATATACAGACTGAAAAGGTTCTGGGAAGTCTCTTCTGAAAAACAGGATCTCAAATTTAACTTTGAGGAATTTAACCGTGGTACCTGCTCCAAATGCTATGCTAGGTCTATGTGGGCAGCTTGTGATGACATTATGTTTCCTGTTTGTTTTCTAAGGAGACTGCTTGAATACTATTAGCTGACTGGATGAATAGAACACAAGAGAGATTTAATTTGTGAAGATAGCTTGAGGACCTTAATCGTGTCTAATAAATTTATTTTAATGCACACACACTTTGTTCTACAGTAAGTAACTGAGTAAAACAATGAAGAATGATCCACACAATACAGATCCTGATTTTACTATAAATACTCCATGATGGTGGCAATGTTGTGTGTGTGTGTGTGTGAGTGTGTGTGCTTGGTGTTTATGGAACTGACAAAATCCATCTTGACATCTGAAAAGAAGGTTGAAGGAAAGTTCTCACTGCAGCAGCTGTGGAATTTTATTATTATGACCACAATTACACCACATAGTCAGGAGTCAAAGCCAGTTTGACTTGCCTCATTTACAGGCTTCTGTGTTTCAGTTCACTAGTTAAACACAATGATGTGCTATGCTTCTTCTTGAAGGATGACTCTTCTTGAGTTTTTTGAAGAGAGAGGAAGAATTTCTTCTGTCATTTTCCCTTTTTTCTCACAAAACTCTGTTTTAAAGAGATTTCAAGATTGAAGAAAAACAGGTATTTTCTTGGTGGTCGGGAGAAAATGATGAACTGTTCCATCATTTTATCTAGAAGTTTCTAGTAAGCCGTGTGATCATTATTCTGTGACTGTGACAGGAGGAGTTCAGTGAATTGATGTGACTTTCTGTCTGTGCTCTTTTCCGCACTGCTCATTTTAATGAAGTATATATTCCCTCTCTGTATTATGATATTGGATTGGAAATCAGCTTTACTTGCAACACTGTCATTGTACAAACTGTGGCTGTTTTGGTTTACCGTGTTGATCCATCCTGTCTTCACCAATATCTACCATTCTCTCCTACTCACTCCCACTACTAAATCACATACACTAAATACCACTAAAATTGTGGCAAACTGGAAAGCAAATCCATTATGTGTGAAAGTTATAATGTGTGGCTGGATGGGATGTCTAGAGGAAAGCCAGATTTTCTGAATGAATAGAGAGTAATGAAGTTTATTAACTATGATGTGGGAACTGGGGTTTTGTATCCAGAGTCCACTCTGTGGTTAGAGTTTAGTATTTACAGTTATTTAACAATACACACAAGCTAACTTGCAACATGGCCTAAATACAAATGTCAGCACACACACACATTCCCATCAGAGAGACTAGCTTTCAGAAATAAGTCCAGCAGTGGGAGAGTAGTCCAACCAGGCTCACATGTTTCTGCTACTACTCTACTACCTGTGCCGAGAGGAGAATTGTACTGAAGCCAATAGTTGTACCATCAGCCTCTCTGAGGGCTGCTCTGCTTCTTTACATGTACATGAAGACTGCTGTCAGCTCAGCTCTAAAACTTCCACTCACTAACTAGCCATTTAGAAGCAAACCAGAGCTCTGCTGTAACAGGAGAAGCTTGCAGAAAGTCAGAGGCTTCACCCGTGAGGATGCAAGACCTCTCTGTCATGTCAGGCTATTTTCCAGGAAGGGACGTCCTTCACAGACCTTCACAACTCGAGTCAGCATCCAGACAGACACACGCACAATAAAATATCCACGGTGCAGCTGGAATTTCCTTCCTCATCTGGAAATTGTTTCCTGTGATGAAGCTATGGAACATGAAATGAAAAGAGGTCAAACAATCCTTTGTTCTTAGAAATCAAAAGAAGAAAGCGACGGCGGGGATCCACAACGTGTGTGTATCCAGAAGCAGCAAGGTGTCTTTTAATCAGTGCAAAGCTCCGCATGTAAACCGATGAAGCCCGTGTCCAGCGGTTCATTTCGAAGAGAAAGGCTGCAGATGAAGCCGACGGAGGAAGAAACCAGTGTGAACGCTGCTGATGGTTACAAGAGCTGGAGACTCTGTCACGCGTCTTCTTCTGCTGCTTTCTGCACGGACATTAGTTGACTCCCTACCGGAACTGTTGTATCCAGAGAGGAAGAGACTGGTGACCGTGTGTGAGTCACTCTGAGTCCTCTGTACAACAGATTTGCTTCACATGGAGTGAAGCTGAAGCCAGGAAGAAGGGAGGGAATGGGAGGAGGAAGCTTAAGACACAAAAGTGTTTATATTAGTCTCTGATGGGATCTTAATAACCCAGTTTGTCTCAAAAATTATTCTCATTCCTGCACCGTTAAACATTCATACTCAGGTGGACAGTCAGGATGGACACTATCTAATGTCCCAGAGGGGAAAAGTTCTTTTACTCAAGCATAAAAGTCTGGCTGATTGATATTCACTGACACTGGACCGTGTGTAGTTTAACAGCCATGGTAAGTTTATTTTCCTTCAGACAGAGAGATGAGCGCTGATTAATGTAGAAACAACATGAAATTAGATCAGTATCTGCCTATAATTCCTAAATTATAAAAAGCCTACCGCCCAGCTACAATTGACATCCACCATCAAGAGAAGTGCTTTGAAAGGCAAAATGTGACACACATCAAGTCACAACCACCAAATACACTGGACCCAATTTCCAGTTTGCACGTACCGCCCCAACCGCTCCACAGACGATGCCATCAACGCCATGGCATCCACCTGGCTTCTCTCTCACCTGGACAGGAAGGACACATATGTTGAGGATGCTGTTCATTGACTTCAGCTCAGCATTCTACCACCACTCTGTCCCTCAACAGCTGATAACAAAAGCAGGGTGAACTTGACTGAACACAACACTCCGGAAACTGGATCCTGGACTTCCTGGTAAAGGCGGGCCCAAGAAGTCAGGAATCGTGAATACAGACTTCATCCAACACAACATTATTGAGCACAGGAGCACCTCTTAGGCTGCGTGCTCAGTCCATTATTGTTCAGCACTCCTCACCCCGACTGTGTGGCAACAGCACAAGCTCAAACCACATCATCAAGTTTTGGCTGATGACACGACAAGTGGTGGGGCCTGATCCATGGAGACAACGAAGTTTCGTACAGAGGAGGAGGTGGCACAGCTTCAGCGGCTGGTGTAACTGACAACAGCCAGTTCTCCTCAACGTGGACAAACGAAAAGAACTGGGTCATCGACTTTAGACGGATTCTTGCAATAATAATATTACCCCACTGTGCATTGATGAATTCTCTCCCGCAGATTGTCCAGAGCACAAAGTTCTGGGCGTACGTACAATAGACGGCTTCTCATGGACTAAGAACACCATTACCTCATAAAAGAAAGCCCCGGCAGCGTCTGTACTTTACCTGGAGGAAGACACGCAAAAAGGCTCATCTCCCAACCTCCATCTCTGCACCTCACAGGAGGAACGATTTGAGAGTGATCTCAGCGGCGCATACCCACCGATGGCATGGCAACTGCTGCTGCTGCAGACCGTGCAAGCCCCTGCAGCGGATATGTGAGGACAGCCAGTAGAAGATCATCTGGGGGTCTCTGCCTCTTCGATGTTATTATTTATAGCCCTTTACACCGTGAAAGCCAAGAAGATATCAGAGACACTTCCCACCCCTCCTCACGGACTATCTACGTTGCTACCATCAGGTAGTAGGGCCTGCAGCATCACTGCCTGCTCCTCCCAGGATGGGGGAGCTTCACTTCCCCAGGCGGTCAGGACTGCTAAAAACAACGTCAGGACTATTGGACTGCTTAGTCACGTTACCTAGTTCTGAATCAACAGCACACTTTTCTCTTATGCCTCCCATTGCAAATTTCTTACTGCTACCTATAATGAGTTTGCTACCCTCACCTATTGATTAAGATTGATTCAGGACAGTCGTGCAATCCATACTACTAGCCACAGTGCTCTGCTTCAAATACCATGCCCTGTCTAGCGTGTTTGTTTTAGAAGTCACTTTTAACTCTGATCTGTTGTATTTACAACTGTGTTTGTAAATGTATGTAAAATATGATTGAGTGCTTGGGGGTGTGAGAGTGTGGGTGGAGCCGTGTGTGTGCTGGGTGTGTGCGTATGTAATAAGTAAAACAATGTATGAGGTGTGTTTGTGGATGAGCACACTTGTAAATTTGAATCTGTGTAGTCTCAAGCATAGTGTATGTAGAAGCCTAGCCATTGTCTTGTCCATGCTACCAAAGTTGTAACAGTTGTGTGTATCACTTAATTCGTCTCCGGTGAAACATTGTCTACGTCACTATGTACTGTGGTATATGGCTGAAATGACAATAAAACCTACTATGACAAATGAGCTGAGGACAAAAGGTGAGAGCGACAGCCTCATCACTATCATACATTAAGAAAAATATATAGCATTTGTTGTGTAATAATATGCTGATTACGTATTTTCAGACTTTTGATATATGATGGTATTATAAAAGAAATATATATGTCTTTTCAGTCTAAAATCATCTTCAGTGGGTACTCTACAAGAGCTTTAGTTAGGTCCCATATATACAGAATGGTTCCCAGTATATGTCAGAGGTCAAAGTGAGGCAGTCTTAGTTGGTCTCTATTGGATGTAAAGCCAGTTATCTGTGGCTGGAAACAAGCGTGGCAACAGATTTATTCCACTTAGTTCTGCTCAAGAGCCATCAGCTGGAGAGCTGTTCCTTTACTTTTTTGTTCTTCCCTCAAGCTGCAGTGAGAACATCTAGAAGAAACATTATTATTTACTGCTCCAACTGATAAAGAGAAATTATTAATGATGGAGCATATTACTCAACCCAACTTTTGTTCCTTCTACTGTCACAAGGATAGAAGAACAAAGAACTTCACTAAGAACCTTTGTTTCATAATTCATTTCAGTTTCAGCAGTGTCTGTCTGTCCCCCTAGCAACCTTGGATGCCGGTGTGTCGGAAAGCCTAATGTTGGTGAATCTTGAGGCTGTGTTGACTGAGAGAAATAGTTTTGAGATCTTTTGAACCCTGAGGACTAGACTCTCCGACTGATTTGATAGATGCTCCTGAAAATAAAAGTGCTTCCACTCAACTATAACTACTACTCCCCATAGGGACTGTCTGCAGGAACTGGAAGCTGCTTTAGTCAAAGAGATATTCATGTGTTCACTGTTCACTCAGGACCATTCAAGCTGGGTTGGTGAATTAGCTTCCAAGGACAGCAGCAATGAGACTGTGTTAATAAACTATCAAGAGATAGATGGAGTGTGGCACAACATTCATGTTAATATATCTGCACTGAAATCCTCGTTGAAGTAGCGCCAATTCAATTCAATTCAATTCAATTTTATTTATATAGCGCCTTCCACAATCAAAATTGTCTCAAAGCGCTTTTACAGAGACCCAGAGCCTGACCCCAGAGCAAGCACTTAAGGCGACAGTGGCAAGGAAAACTCCCTTTAACAGGAAGAAACCTTGAGCAGAACCTGGCTCAGATGGGGACCCTCCTGCCGATGGCCGGGCTGGGTGAAAGGAGGAAAAGGAGGAAGATAGGACAGCTAGGAATGGAGGAGAGGGGAGAAAGACATGCAGCATAATACAGACAATGTGGGTCAGTATTTACATTACAGTTAGTGAACAGTTATTGGATAATGTGCTCAGCAGATTAGAATTATGAAACAGAGCACGGAGGCAAAAAGCTGTCATGACTGGTAATTATTTACATTACAGTTTGCAAAGAATATTAATCAAATATTTATCTGTAGCAGAACGGAACATTAAACATGTTAGAAATAGATCATTGTAAACAATAAACAGCAGCAGGTGGGTGGAGCCAGGACCATAGGACATGCAGCTCCGAGCCAGAGGTACCTGCAGTAAGGTACAGAGAAAGAGAGACCAGAGAGAAACAAACACAGGACTACGGGACAGAGAGGACACAGAGTTAATGACATGTAATAAAGGCTAATAGATTTGAGAGTGGGTCTGAGGAGAGAAAGAGAAAGAAGAAGAAGTGCGCAGTAAATCATGGATGTCCCCAGCAGCCTAGGGCCTATAGCAGCATAACTAGGGGATGATTCAGTTGCCTGAGCCAGCCCTACTAAGGGCTATATCCTTAACTGTAACAGTGTCTATAGAGATAATTGTGACTAACTATAAGTTTAATAAATAACTAGGACTGTAACTACAACTAATTATAAGCTTTATCAAACAAGAAGGTTTTAAGCTTCGCTTTTAAAATTAGAGAGGGTGTCTGCTTCCCAACCCAAACTGGCAGTTGGTTCCATAGGAGAGGGCCTGATAGCTAAAGGCTCGGCCTCCCATTCTACTTTTTAGAGATTTTGGGAACCATAAGCAAACCTGCATTCTGGGAACGAAGCAATCTGTTAGGATGATATGGTACTATCAGCTCTTTGAGATATGAAGGAGCCTGGCCATTGAGGGCCTTATATGTAAGGAGAAGGATTTTAAAATCAATTCTGATTTTACAGGAAGCCAATGAAGAGAAGTTAGTACAGGAGTAATGTGATCTCTCTTGCTAATTCCAGTCAGTACTCTCGCTGCAGCATTTTGGATCAGCTGGATGCTTTTTAGATAGTTAACTGGACATCCTGATAATAGGGAATTACAGTAGTCCAGCCTAGAAGTAACAAAAGCATGGACTAATTTTTCAGCATCACTCATGCACAGAATGTTCCTAATCTTACTGATATTGCGCAGGTGAAAGAAGGCGGTCCTAGAGACTTGTTTTATATGTGAGTTAAAGGACAGATCCTGATCAAAAATAACTCCAAGGTTCCTCACAGTCGTACTGGAGGCTAAATTAATGCCATCCAGAGTAACTATATGATTAGATAAACTGTTTCTGAGGTGTTTGGGACCAAACAAAATAACCTCAGTTTTGTCTGAATTCAGAAGAAGAAAGTTACAGGTCATCCAGGCCTTTATGTCTTTAAGACATGCCTGAAGTATGGTTAACTGATCTGTTTCGCCTGGTTTCATAGATAAATATAGCTGGGTATCATCCGCACATGCTTCCTGATAATATTGCCTAGGGGAAGCATGTATAAGGTGAACAGTATCGTCCAAGCACAGAACCCTGTGGAACTCCATGACTTACTCTGGTATATATGGAGGGATCATCATTAACATGGACAAACTGGTATCTATCTGATAGATATGATTTAAACCAGCCTAGTGCTGTTCCTTTTAATCCCAATAACATGTTCCAATCTATCCAATAGGATATTATGATCAATGGTGTCAAATGCAGCACTAAGATCTAGCAGGACAAGTATAGAGACGAGTCCATTATCTGATGCTATAAGAAGGTCGTTGGTAACTTTCACCAGTGCTGTCTCTGTGCTATGATGAACTCTAAATCCTGACTGAAAACTTCAAACAAACCGCTCCTGTGTAGATGGTCACACAACTGAGTTGCAACAGCCTTTTCAAGAATTTTAGAATTAAAGGGAGATTGATATAGGTCTATAGTTTGCCAAAAATGTCAGAGTCCAGAGAAGGCTTTTTTAAGCAAAGGTTTGATAACTGCAACCTTAAAAGCCTGTGTAATACAGAAGATGCTCAAGCAATCTTACTTTTCGGAGAAACCCTGTGGCCTCTTGGTGTTAGTCTCAGATTTTAGAACTGATGTTGAGAAACTACTGCTGAAAGTGTTTAACTTTTCAACACTGAAATTATTCCACAACCTCACTGACAAGAAAAACTCCCCATATACTGAAACACTGACATTGATACAATTGGCAGTTTTATTGCTTCATGATGCATCTGTTTCATTGATTGATGTATTTCTCTGTGAGTCAAGATTGTACTATAATCTGTGCAGATGTTCCAACTAACATTCAGGTATCTTCATCCACAGAAACCTCCTCCACTGGCTCACAGAAGACAGAGAGACAAAAGGTGAAGCTCCTCATTTACTTCCGGGACACTGAGACGCTTGATTCACTTCTTCTCCTCAGAGCTGCTGAACTGGTACATGGTGTTTAAACTCAAGTGTCAAACAGCTTTATTTAGCAGACAAATCCAGAGCCATAGTGGAGCAGCGCCTGTAAAGAAGTTTGAAGAGCTCAGCAGCCTGAGGAGCTCAGAGGAAGAAAGAGAGGCAGTGACTGCTAGAGGAGAAAGAAGAGGAGGAGTTCACAAGGTGTTGAAGATGTCAGACTCCACTGGTAGTTTATAATGGGGTCAAAGGTCATTCTGGAGGCAGTGACCTTCAATATCAGATTGTTAAATCATCAGACAAATGAAATTAAGGCCCCAGCTTTGTTGCTGTCAGGTGGAAATGCTTGCAAGGTAATCTCAGCCCTTCCCACAAAATTGGTTTCTACTTGCAGAGAGATTCTTATTAAACCAAATGTTAAAAAAAATCAACACATAACATTGACACCAGCAGCCCTTTGATAAACAGCCATTATGTCCAATGGAGCCCATATTCAATCTGTTCTTCACAGAAAGAAGATAACTTTTATCATCTCTTTCATCCTCCTTGTCCCAGCAACATAGGTGCAAAAGTAGATGTCATTCATTTATCATTCCTGCTCTCAGGTGTATAACCACAGATGGTTATTATACAAACAACTGTCATCTCATTTTATTGGATCTTCCTGAGTGGAGCCATTGCCTTTGTTTCTTCCTCCACACTCATGTATTCTCCTCAGCAGTGGAAATGTAAACTGTGCACTAAGAAGCAGCTGTGAGCGAGTGTTACCAGTCCACTGCATGATGATGACAATAAAAAGAAATAACGCTTACTGGAATGAACTGGCTTTCCACAGACATGATGGATGTATTGAAAAATATACAGTCAGTAAGAAGCTTGTGTAGCCAAGAGAAGCTTTTTACAAAAACAAGTCTCATGCTGCATTTTCACTTTGCACTCAATTAAAACATACATTCACAGACATGACTCACATGAATATATGACTTTATGTGTGTACAGTCTAGTGTGCATTTTTTTTTTTGTATTCTTGGACAGAGGCACAGGTACTGATAAGATATCTGAGATGCTAAGAGAGAGAAGAGGTTGGGGCGAGGAATGCATGATGCCAGAGAGTGTCCTCACAAAGATATAAGTACCAGTATGTGTGTGTGAGTGTGTGTGTTTGTCCTTTGATGCCTTTGATGTATCAACATTCTACAGCCTGATGTCAGAAGCTGCAGTGGGACACACAGCCAGAGACAAGTCTAGAAGTCAAACAGGAGCAGTGAAACAGTTGACTGGACAGGACTTGCTCATGATTTAGGAAGAAAGAAGCACCTCAGATATTTCTGCACAATTATTGACAAGGGAAGGGAGGAGCTACTGCTGTTACAAGGACAAGAGGAAACCACAGGAAAGTCCAGATCAGCTTCAAGGTTTTCAGTAAGTCAATACATGTTAGTAGTCTGCGTCAGTGTTTAGTCTATTTAGTGAAATGTTTTGTTCAGATGATTTGTTTGTTAACTTGATGTAATATTTGCTATCAATAAGAACATGATGTTCAGCCCAAAAGTGTTTGGGCACACACACAAAAAGTAGCTGTTTTTAAATATTTCCACCCGTCATCTTGTACTTCAATGTTGGGACAGGAATGGACCTATAAGGATCAGACTCTGTAATGTTTTGATTGTCAGATGATGGATAGTCAGAGAATCAAATTCCTTCGCCAGTGGATAAGGTGATTTTTGATTGCTTCTTGTGCTTGGATTTGTAGAGAACCTTAGACGATTTATTGTCCCTATTAAACATTGGATCGGTTAGTGGTGTTTTGTGCATGTATAAAGAGACTTTTATATGGGTTGGTGTTACATTCATTGCCATACTACCATGGGCACGCCCAATCTCGCCTGATCTCTTGAAGATAAGTAGAGTAGGGCCTGGTTAGAACTTGGATGGGACACCACCTGGGGAATACTAGGGGCTATGTTTTTATCTCCATTTTGATTCAGAATAAAACAAAAAATATCATCCCTAAACTAGTGTGGTTCATCTCCATCTTGTGGAGGTGGCTTTGTTGATTTGGGAGTTATATGTCAATCTTTGGTAGTCTGTCCAATAAAGCGGCAGTGTTGCTCTGCAGAAGCTCTTCATGGCGACGCTATATAAAGGCATGGTTTAGTCATGACACCTCTGTGGTTCCATTGAATTGGGGAAGTGGTGATGTATCCATGAGACAGAGAATGAAGTGAGCCTCCTGTCCGACTTTTTGTATGCTTGTTTGTGGAAGAAACAGTTGCTAGATGTTGTTCTTAGTATGCTTTATTTCTAGGCTTTGGTGTGGAACACTAATGAGCTGAAGCTATTTACCGGCTTTTGCTGCATGGCTGAGCCTTTTGAGTTAAGTAGTCAAACGTCTTTATAGAGCGCCATACAAGAGACTTGCTCTTTTCATGCAGAAATGCATGTGATAAGCCACACGCTGTATACTTTCTTTTTAGGCTTCTCGGTGGGAGATGGGCGCCTGAGATAAGAAAATATGATGACAAGAAAAAAGGACACTAGAGGAAAGTCCAGATTGGCTCCAAAGTTCTTCACAGTAAGTCAATGGCGATGTTAGTAGTTCATGTCAAGCTGCGTTTAGTCTATTTGGTGAAATGTTTTGAAAAGTGTCCCACGTGGGCCTTGGCTTGACTAGTGGCATTTCGTTACAGTGTTCCTTTGTTTTTGCAGTAGCAGAGCAGGAAGTGAGGTAGATCTCAACAGAAATTGTTTAAGCCGACGCCAAAGAAAGCCTATTTGCAGCAGTGTTTGTGTCTTTTCAGCCATAAATGTAACATACAAAGGGGAAATGATGCTCAAGGTACTTGGAAATGTGGGATTATGCATTGTAGGCACTGCCAGCCAGGAGTGTTGTGAAATTGCACCACCACCCGCTTCTTCCAACTGCAGCTCATACTTACTGGCAGGGGAAGTTACCATGACCCATAAGGTGAGACACCAAAGGTGACCATTGCACTCCGCCAAAGGACTCTCATGCAGTTTGAATGTGAACGCGTAATGCCAATGTGGACTGTTAAAAGCTCCAGCCTCAGTAAATAGATTTTAACCTCCAAATACTTTGCTCTGAAGAGTCAGTGACAGGCAGCTGCGTGGAACCAAGAGAGAGAAGTCGGGGTCATTGTGACGTTTTTGCCCACACTCTCCACACACCTCTCACAACCACAAAGCAGGTGGAGAATGTGTGCAACAGTGTGTGCGTGTCCTTTCACAGACACACAAATATTATCAGTGCAAGTATTTGGGATAAACAAAGTAAGGACGAAAGGATCTCACCAGACACAGAGAGCAGCAGTGTGGACAGTCTGTAGAGAGTGTGTATGTGTTTCTGGGTCTGAGAAAACAACAAGAGAATTCCATAAGGTTTGAGTGTGTTTCTGACTTTAGGAGCATGTAGAAAGTTTGTGTTTTGATCTTTGATGTGTCTGGCTTTGCTAAATGACCTCCATCGGTTTCATTGGGGCTCAAAGTATGTGGATGATATCGACATGAAAATAGAAGCTGAAGGTGAAAATGAGGGAGATGTAGAGAGACAGTACTGGATTGAGTGGAGTCTACATAGAGACAGATGAAAGGAGGGGAGAAACAGGTGGAGGAAGAAGCTTAAGTGGTGAGTTTTCAACACACTGAATAAAAAACACAGCTTCCTCATACTTTTATATTTTAAATGCACATCAAAACATTTGAGATTTTTAAATCAGCTCTACAGCCATTTTAAAAAATTCATTCCCCGGCTGTCAGGAGTATCAGCTTTTTTCTGGGCTTTTATTTTCCAGTGGTCCACAGAATAAACTTTAAAGATTAAAACTAAGATGGCATGAATGAAAATTAAGTCGGTCTCTGTGTTTCTGTACAAAGTTGATGAAATCTAGTACAGCAGTGGTGTTCTGCCTGTTTCTAGCTCCCACTTCCTTCATTGGGAGCAGAGCGACATCCTTCACTCTGTCCGCCCCACCTGTTCGATCCTATTAGATCGCTACAGACGCTCTGCTGGAGCTTGATCAACTCTGGTAGCCCAGGGCAGATGGTGAGCTGAGAAAATGAACATTTATTCAGCCAGAGGTTAGAAATGAGATTGTATTTTTACTTCTGTCAAGGGAATTTATAGAATCTGCTTTGTCGGTGAATCAAACTGAGATTTTATTTGTTTTAAAATTCCAATAACTGGAAAACAGCTTCTGAACAAAATGAAGCTTATATTTTTCTGTAGTCCTCTGCCTAAAGGGGAAGGGACACATCCTCACCTGATATGAAGTCAGGGTTTGTCTCGGCGGGGAGATTGCAGTGAGCAATGTGTGTGTCCCACCAGTGTCCAGTAGCTGATCCACAGCTGTCCTCCCTCCCAGCCTGGTCTTCTGTGTCAGAGGGCTGGAGCTTGCTTCTGTCCTGCCGAGTTTGACCTCAGTCTCTTCTCCACCAGTCTCCCCAGGACAGAGCAGCAGCCACACACAGATTGCCCTTCTGTCCTTTCCAAATCCAGGACAAAGCTCCACGTCCCTTTGAAGTCTTCTTATCGTCATTGTCCTGTTGTCTGCTGTGAATCGAGTAAATGGTATTTTTCAATAAAAGATCTGTGAGTATTTCATTGAAACGCATTCTGGAACCTTTCACTGATTTATGAGTATCGGCTCTGGCGCATCCAGGTAAAGAGATGTTTTTTCTTCATTCTTGCAGTCAAATCATGAATGATTTATTTTCATCTGGTTTACTTTAATTTTCAAAACTGTAGTGGAGTATCTCGAACATGAAGATGAGGCCAGCTGCTTTTAACTGCCGCTCTTTCTTGATGCGAATTATTTTTTGGCAGTAATGACAGGCGCTCCGTTGATATGGCAGTCTCAGTAATTATTCATCTTTTTCTCACTCTCCGCTATTTCCTCCTCTCATCATCAGTTTTTTCTTCTACCACCTGCCTTTCTTTGCTCTTCTAACTGAACAGTGATGATGTTATTCTCCCAGGTGTGAACCATATGTAGCAGCTTGTGCAGCAGTGAATAATGTAGGGATGAGTCTGGGATTATAGCAGGTAGTCATTCATTCATCAGCCCAGTTATTAATTCAGCTGAAACCAGATATTTATCAAGTTTGATTCACATGAACAGAGCCTTTGCTTTGGGAAATTCTCCAAAAGTCACAAGCTTCAGAAATCGATAAAGTATCTCTCCATATTCTGATACATCCACTGATTCATTTTATCTGTTTTCAAAAACCTCTGAAAAGAAGAAAACAAAGGAAAATGTTCTTCACAGCTGATTTTAGCCAACAAATATACAAACATTGCTTCTTCCCTTTAAAAGATAAGATAAGATAAGATAAGATAAGATAAGATAAGATAAGATAAACCTTTAATAGTCCCACAATGGGGAAATTGCACTGTTACAGCAGCAGAAAACACTCAGGATTTACACAATAATACACAGTAATAATAAATACTATAAACAGCAAACAGTATGAAAAAGAAGAAGAAGAAGGCTGCACATAAAGCACCAGTTATTAAGTCCAGGACAGAGTATGTGCAAGTGGTTTGTGTATGTGGTTTTGCTCAGCACAGCTGGTTGTACAAGTGTCTAACAGCCGCAGGAAGGAAGGACTCATGCGATAACGCCTTCACTGTCTTGGGGTGTAGAAGCTCTCTCACTGAAGGAGCTGCTTAGTGCAGCAGTCAGTGTGTCCTGCATGGGTGGGACTTATCACCATCATTGATGATAGCTTTGCACCATCCTCTCTCTCTCCACCACCTGCACTGGGTCAAGGAGCAACCCAGGACTGAGCTGGCCTTCCTGATCAGTTTGTCCAGTCTCTTCCTGTCCGGCCAGTAGAGATATTGCTGCTCCAGCAGACCACACCATAGAAAACGGCCAGATGCCACAACAGAGTCAAAGAAGGACCTGAGGAGCGCCCCTGCACTCCAAAGGACCTGAGTCTCCCTAAGAAGGTAGAGCCTGCCTGGACCTTCTTGTATAGGGCATTAAAGTTATCAGTCCAGTCCAGTTTATTGTTCAGGTGAACACCCAGGTACCTGTAAGAGACCACACTCAATGTCCGCTCCCTGATGTTCACTGTGCTGGGGTGTGCTGCTCATGGAAGTCCACCACCAGCTCCTTGGTTTTCCCTGAGTTGATCTGGGAGGTGATTCCGCCAACACCAGTCCACGGTTCCTGGATCAGTTCTCAGGTACTTCCCTGTCATCGCTGCCTGTGATGAGGCCGACGATGGCAGAGTCATCGGAGAACTTCTGCAGGTGGCAGTTGGTTGTCCTGTACATGTGAGTCTGCCAGGTGAACAGGTGAACAGGAAAGGAGCCAAGACTGTTCCCTGTGGAGCCCCTGTACTGCTGACCACCATGTCAGACCATTAGTCCTTTTTGTCCTCATCACATACTGTGGGCGGCTGGTGAGGTAGTCCAGCATCCAGGTCGAGATGTGGTGATCCACTCCCGAGTGCTCCAGCTTGTCCCTCATGAGCAGCGGCTGAATGGGTATAGCTAGGCACTGAGAAATCGAAAACATGATCCTCAAGAGTGCTGTTGGAGTTCTCCAGGTGAGAGAGAGAGCTCAAAGTAGGGAGGAAGATGACAGTCTTCCACTCCAATACCAGGGTTGGTAGGCAAACTGCAATGGGTCCATCGACGGCCTCACCAGGGGGCGGAGATGGGAGAGTAATAATCGCCTCCAGTGTCTTTACCATGTGATGCTGGTGCCACAGGCCCATAAGTTATTAAAGAGGGTGGTCTGGGTGTGCCTGTCTTAGGTAATCTGTACCACATATGATGTTTTCCACAGCTGTGGAACTCTTCCCAACTTCAGGCTGAGGTTAAGATATGCCCGCAATCCCACACAGAGCCGGTCTGCACAGGATTTGAGGAGCCTGGAGCTGATTCCGTCCCTGACCCGTGAGGCCTCCTTCAAGGCTTTGATCCTTCTGAGCTCCCTCTCACCTGGTCTGTAGAGGAGGACAGATTGGAACATGGGGACTGGGTGATCAGGCCAGCGAGGAAGGGGGGTGGCTGGAGTGGGTTGGAATAGGAGTAGGGGCAGGGCAGTTGTGGAGTTGGGTCTCTGCAGGGAGGGGTGGCAGGGCAGCGCCCTGAGCAAGTGCAGCGTGTGGATTGTGAGTTGAGACCTGCAGGAGGGGGGGAGCAGCAACCTGGAGTGTGCTGACAAGGGGGCTGCAGAAGAGGCAACTGGGGAGGAGGGTTGGGTGATCATCAAACTGGCTTTGAAAAACAAGTTCAGGTCACTCACCCACTTGATCCTGGTCACAGTCTGAGGAGTCTGGTTCCCTGTGAACCTGGAGATGGCTCTTACAGTCTCTCTCCAGACTCCACAGATGTTGTTGTTCCAGCTGGTCCTCCATCTCTTTCAGCATTTACTTCCTTCCCTTCTCTGAGGATTCTCTCCTCCCCGCTTCTCTGCACCTCCCTTCAGTCGCCTTCTGTCGCCTGACCTAGCGTCTCTTCTTCTCCTTCCAGGAGAGCCTTTATGTCAGCTTAATCCATGGTTTGTTGTTTGGAAAACACTGCACAGTCTCAGGTGTGGGGTGTTGTGCTGTCCACACAAAAATTAATGTAGTCCGTTATGCAGTGAGTCAGGTTGTCAACAATGTCCCTCTCCTGGAGATTGGGTAGGAGTCTGTCTCCCACACAGTGAGCCTCTGGGCAGTCCCTCAGAGCCTCTCTGACTCAGGGGACCACCTTCTTATAGTGCGGGTCACAGCTGGCTGTCTGTGCACAAGTGGTTTGTACACAGGCAGGAGGGTGCACCAGGTTGACTTCGGATCTGCCCAGAGGAGTGAAGTGGTGATGATGAGTAGTCTCCTTGGTGCTGGTACAGAACAAGTCCAGTGTCCCCATCTTCTGGTGTGACAGGTGAATATATTGTGAGAAAGTGGTCAGAGTGGACGGCGGAGACACATGGCTGAAGTCCTCTGTAGATAAGGAAAAGGGCATGAGGGTGCTAAATCATAGCCAGGCTGAACAGAAATACTGAACTTTCTTGGGTGCTAAATAATGATGAATTATCATTGATGTTTATTCTCAGTGCTTGTGCAGATGTTTGCAAAAACACATTTGTTACATTCTGCATCTACATGCTGCATGACTGTGTTGAAATCTGGCTTGAAGTCCAGGATTTCTAATTGGCTGTGTCAGGCAAACTACAGTGTTTGAAGAAGTTGATGTGCAGAGCTATAAAAGCCAAATGACTTCGATCTGTTGGGTATTTGGCTGACTGTCTCACTGTTGGACATGACACAAACCTAACATTCTTCAGCATAAGGAAATGTATTCATTTTTTTTCGGAAGTTTATGTGTAGATAAGGTGCGGATCAGCGCTTTCTTATTTCTATAAGTATAGTTGTTTTGAACACACTGCAGTGACTCAGTAACTCAAAAGAACTTACTGCTTTTCTCAGATGAATAATCAAGTGATCCAAAAAAGTCCCTCAGTCATTCATGATAAATGTAAATGAAGAATCTGGGTTGTTTTGCTGGCTCTTTCTTACTGAACATTCAGGACAAGTATCAGGTGTTTTGCACAAACTTGATTAATCACTGTTGGTTCTTAAAGTTTCTCTCTCCATTACTCTCTCTCAGCTCTCTTTTCTTTTCTCTTTGTCCACCCACTTTCTTCCTCTCAAGCTTCCTTCTCTCTTTGTTATTCAGAGACACTTGTATTTTCTAAAGTAGTTCTTTTCAGCCCCTGTCTGTTAGAAGTGTTGTCAGGTAATATTCAGGCATTTTTCCACATTGAGTAGAACTGCAGTGGAAACAGTTTTCTCAGCAGCTGACTGAAGTAGAACCATCATCTCTGTCTCTTCCTCCACATTCAATCGTGCTTTCACATGTTTGACTTCTTGTAATCGCTGTTGCTTTGCTCTGGTTTTAACATGATGCAATTCATGTCTGGTGTCTACTGCCCTCAGGTTTAGGATTATAGTATACATGTTGCACTCAAACACATGCACACAAGGAAACTCAGAGATTCATGATGTCTTTAATGTAAAAAGTCTGCAAACAGCCAGGAATCCAGGATGGGAGGTTAAAAGACTGTCTCTTCCTGCCCAGCCCCTCTCCAGGTGACACACACACCTATTTGAGACACATATGTACATACACTTTTATACATAATGTGCAAAAAACAAAAGTGACATAAAGCAAAACAAAAAATGAAATTAGTATGCATATTTAGATTCCCCATAAGACAGTGGTATCATTGAAAGTATGTGCAGCTTCATCTAAGCTTCCTTTATATTAAACACATAATAAAACACTACAAACCTTTATTATTTTTACATATATGAATGATAGATTGAGACATAGATTTGGGGGATGATGAGAGGTTAGGGTTAGGGTTAGGTGAAGAGACGCAGCACTCTGTATGAGTGCTCCATGGGACACGGGCATTATGTATTTAAAATCTTTTAAAAATGTTCTTATTTATAATCCTATAGAAAGATTAAAAATGACCCTTTAAAAGAAAAAGTTGTTACAGATAAAGATTTAAATACCTTTTCCAAAAAAAAGAAGGGCTTATAAGAGGATTACAGACACAATGGAAGGTTCACTTACTGCAGACGGTGGTAGTGAACGTGAGATTTTCTGCAGCCCCTCTCCCTGCTAGGGTGCTGTCTGCAGTATCATAGGCACAGGGGAGCTTCAAAGTCTTTTCTAGACCTTTTGTAAAGGCTGCAGCAGTCAGCAGTGCAGGGCAGGGCCCCAGTAGTAGGACAGAACTTGTCATCAAAAATGCCCTGATAGTTGGAAAATTTAATTCTATCATTTTTTATTTTCACCATGAGCATCACAAAGCTTCCAGTAAAGACACAGATGTATTTTATATGTTCCTACTGTTTATGTGGCATGAGCTGTCACAGTTTAAATCCTCCCATCATCTCTGTTCATGACGAGAAGTTCAGAGCTCACTTTAACGTGGCGGTCTATGGGAGTTTTGGTCAGTATGGAGGGCATTTACTTAAAAACTGTGGGTCATGTCACAATGAGAGTAACACTGGGTGAGAGAGGACAACTTTCTATACATTGTCATATATATTTGTCCTCTGAAGAATTAAGTAGAATTAAGAAAGAAAGCTTTTAAGGAAAAATTTTAATAGATGTCAGACAGAGTGTGGGTGATGTCAGTCACTCCAGCATTTCATACAATACACACCTATTATAAAATCTGAGACAGGGAAAAAAGAAAAAGAAAACATATAAAACTTAAACTGTGATTTCATAAAAAGGTATAAAAGGCAGTCTTGTAAACTCTTGGTAAAGGTAAAGTCTCAAGACTTATTTCAGGTATCAACTATGTTTTTTTGTGAAATGTATATTTCACGTAAATTATAAATATATATAAACATGTATAACAAAGCAATCAGGCTGTCAAACTGTACTTTTGATGTCGATTTTGCCTGGTTTTTCTCAAAGCTGCATGGAAGCTGGAATCTGTGGCAGAAGAAGTGGAATAAGCAGACTAAAGACGTATGGTGAATAATAATATATGTCTTGTCAGTCTCTGCACAAAGAAAAAAAAATGTGCAAATTAGCTGCACTTCTCCATCACACCACATGGTGGAGCTGATTAATCTGATTTATCACTTTGGGTTCAGCATCTGTGAATGAATAAAAAAAGACAAAGTCCAGGTGGAGGAGGTGGAGGAGTCTCAGTGTGTCTGCAGAGACGTGTGTAGAAGGACAGAGCAGCAGCAGAGCAGTCCAGATACACTGATGATTCTCTTTCAGATCCAGAGGAACACACAGGGATGATGGTGGACTTGACAGTGGAGCTGTTCTCAGAGCAGTTCAGGACTGCAGCACTGAGAGTCTTCTCCACTTCTTCTGGTTCCTCTGTCAGTCACTGCTGGATGAAGCTCTCCTCTCCACTCTACCTCCTATTAACATGGACCAATCAGAGCCTCTCTACACACAAGCTGCTGCTGCTTCAACCTCTCTGGATCATCAGGACACAGCTCGTCCCTCTCAACACACACACTGTCCTCTTCACTCTCTCCTTTAGAAAGATCACTACCTCCATCTGTTGTTGAGAAGAAGACAGACAACAGAGGTGATAAATCAGTGTTTACAGAGACTCACTTCATCAGCTGTCAGTCACTGATGCAGCACATCCAGTATAAAAGAGCAGCAGGACTTCAGTCCTGTTCAGAGCAGAAGTGGAGCAGCTGTGTAGTGTAGCAGCTTCCTCTCAGCTCTCATGTTAACGTATTGGAGTGAAGACACTGAGCTGAAGCTCACACACCTGCAGAGACTTTTTAGCATCAAGTCTGTTTCCTCTGAACATTTCACTCAAGTCCACAGTGGAAATAAACTGCTGAGTCATGAAGCTTCATTACTGCACAAACTGCTGTTACATGTCAACTCATGTTCCATTTAAAGAAAGAGTCTCTGTGTGTTGATGAACATCTGATCTGCTTCTGAAAATATCAGCTGACAAATAAACATGGAGGCTGTCACTGAAAGTATCTGACAGATGGACAGATATACAGATGTGATCACTGGACTTCAGCAGAGGTTCTGCTCTGTATCAGACCACATGCTGACAAAATGTCATGATTCTTCTCTGAAATCAGAGCCAGTGATTTGCAGGCTGCAGTCAGACTGATCTCAGAGCTGTGACAAAGATCAAACTCATCAATTCTTTAGTGTTGACAACAAACAGTTTCAGATCAGATAAGATGCTACGACACTTTGATGAATGAGGACCACTGTCTCTACACATCTTGTGAGGCTGTCAGCTGTAATCCAGCTCTACTTCCTGTAGACATGAACACAACAACAACAGTCGTCTTCACATCACCTCAAACACACACCACAATCAGGCTTGTGGCTGATCTGATTGGCTGACTGCTGTCTCTCTGTTTTCTGTCCAATCCTGAGGCCTGTCCCTGCTTCTCCTCTCACAGCTTCAATGAGGAAAGCAGCCACTGAGAAGGTTGGAGGTTTACAGGAGACACTGGATCTTTGCTTTGATACGAACTGTGTTTAGGACAATACTGATGAAAGCAGTATGGACTGACTCAAACCTCTACTGACCTCAGAGTCTGCAGTCCACAGTCTGGACTCTCCACAAGATCAGACAGATCCTTCACTCCTGACTCCTGCAATTTGTTCATCCACAGCTCCAGGTCTCTCAGATGGAGGGGTTGACTTCAGAGCTGAGGCCAGAGAAGCACAGCTGATCTCTGACAACCTGCAGGAACTCAATCTGAATAAAGAATAAATCATGTGGATAAAAATCATTTCTAATCCAATCAGATATGTCCCTAACTCAATGAGCGTAACACTAACATGAGTAGAGGGACTTTGTCCTTAACTCTTATTGTGATCATCATAATGTCAGCCTCTACACATCATCCAACAACATTCATACAACTGACAACATATACGAGTGTGTGAGTTCTGAAGGTTTCATTGAAGTCAACAGACATTATTCATGACAACTGACTGAAATGAAGTGAAAGTGAAGGAATAATTCTTAGTCTGAGAGAAGAAAAAAAGTAACAATATGGAACAACTATTTCAAATCTCATTCATTCATTCAAGATGAACAGATTCAAGTTCTGGATGAAGATAAACCAGGTTCAGTTGTGGATTAAAGATATAAGATCTACAACAGTAACAGTGAACTGACCTCAGAGTCTCCAGTCTACAGTGTGGACTCTCCAGAAACCACACAGCAGCTTCACCCCTGAATCCTGCAGCTTGTTGTTGCTCAGGTCCAGGTGTCTCAAATGGGAGGGGTTGGACTTCAGAGCTGAGGCCAGAGAAGCACAGCTGATCTCTGACAAACTGCAGGAACTCAATCTGAATAAAGAATAAATCATGTGGATAAAAATCCATTTCTAATCCAATCAGATATGTCCTAATCAATGAGCTTTCACTAACATGGGTAGAGGGACTTTGTCCTTCTCTTATTGTGGATCATCATAATGTCAGCCTTCTACACACATCATCCAAATGTCACCAAACATTCATACAACTATTCATGTCAACACAGATTCATAACATGCTGCTGAGCTCAGTCAAGTCTGGAATTAGAAGATAAAGATCAAATGTTGGACATGTTGGACTAAAACTGACTTTGATTCACCACTGAAATGGATAAAACTTCAAATGTTCAGTCCTGATCCAGGAAAATGTCTTGCTTGGTCCTGGTCTCTATCCTGCAGATCAGCTCAGTTAATCCACAACTAAACACACACTAAAATTACAGATAGATTTAATGGAAAACTTTGGAAAATGTTCAGAAGCTAAAGTCACATACACACAATTTAACACTACTACTACTACAACTACTAATAATAGTAATAATAATATTAATACATTTTAATTGTTGGTGTCTTCCAAACACCCAGCCGCTACTTTTACAATACAACAAGATAAGTTAGTGGACTGA
Organism: Toxotes chatareus; assembly: GCA_016801885.1. Taxonomy (NCBI): domain Eukaryota; kingdom Metazoa; phylum Chordata; class Actinopteri; family Toxotidae; genus Toxotes; species Toxotes chatareus. Next base: position 59,264 of record JAFBJY010001417.1, read on the forward strand.
AACATGTCAAACCAACAGTAAGCTCCTTTAAGTCTTTGCTCCTTAACACATTTAACAAGTCAATTCAACTCAATGAGAAAAGACCACAATTTATACACTTGTGTTAAAGATCAAACCAGGGTCATGCCTAGCCAAATCTAGGCCCTTAGCAATTTTTAATATTGAAAAATAAAAAAAAATTGCAACTATTACTGTCTTTCATCATTATTATTACTATTATTGTTATCATGCACAATCGTGGGGAGACATTCTCATTGACTTATATACAGACTTATATTTCAAGATGTACATTTCCTCTGTCAACAAATGTATCAGATACACATTTTTCTATTCTATCAGCTTCTCCTGTTAGAGAGCTATGGCTGTTATGAATTAGACTCCCAGTAAATGGCTTATAGTAAGCTACACTACTCACAATAAGTTATGATATTGTTATTTACATGAGTGCATTTCTTATTTGGTCTGAATTTTAATGAAATAAGTAAAACTTCCTTTGATATTACTAATAATGAATGAGAAGAAACATCATTTTCTTTAGTTTAATATTACCCCCAAAATTTTGACAATAACAAGGACAGCCCCAAATAACAAAAAGCGGACAATGTCAGTAGCGGTGTTTCCACCCATTTTCATAATGACAGCTTGACAGCGACGTCCATGCTCCTCACTAGCCCCATGATGTTGTTCTGAGGCAATGCTGTTCCACTCTTCCACAAGTGCTGCACGCAGTTCTGCCAGGTCACATGGGGGTGGGGGTACGATCATCCAGTCTCTTCAGCTGGTCCTAGATGTGCTCTATGGGGTTCAGGTCAGGGACATTGCTGGTCATACCATATGAGGCACCCTGACTTCCTGAAGTCGAGCTGTGACAATTCTGGCACGATGTGGTGGAGCATTATCATGCATGAACAGAAAGTTGGGGTGTGCTAGCAGAATTGGGGGATGATGATGGGTTCTATGATGTCTCTGAGGTAAGAACGTGCAGTGACTGAGCCATCTACAATAACAAAATCTGTTTTGCGCTGACTGGTGATGCCTGCCCAAACTGTTGCACCTCCTCCACCAAAGCGAACCCTGGGGACCATGTTGACTTCGGCTTATCAGCTCACCCTCTCTTTCTCTCCAGCAACGCCAGCGACCATTATTTCTGTTGCCCCAGTGACCCGACTCATCAGTGAACAGGACGACAGACCACTGCTGCATTGTGCAGGTCACATGGTCTCAAAACTTATTAATATAAGTTTTGGCTGTAGGTCCACCAGCTGGTATTTGACCACCAGCCTAGTATGACCATCATCTGGTGAGTTTACCACTCCTCTTGGCTGTTTAACAAAAGTAAATGCACAAAGCAAGGCCTGACAGTTAAAAAATGGTAATGGATGCTGCTGGGAACTAATTTTATCTCCAGTACAAGTCGGGTGGTTTATACTTTCATTTTAACATTTTAATACCATACCTTTAAGTGAAGCAAGAGCTTCTCCCTGTCCCCAGACTCATACTGTCTTTTGGATGCCATCTCTGCAGCCTCTGACTGCTGATTGGCCCGATGTTGATTGTTTCCAATCATCATGACGGAGTACATTCAAAAGTTTGGTCTCTTTGTGAAGGTAACACTCTGAAGTTTTTATTTCAGCAGTCTGATGTACTGTAATTGTAATAGGTATTAAACACAGAAACATTTTTTTTTCCTTGCCTGGATTTTTTATGTAAAAATGCATCTCTCAATAACCTGGGCTTGTAGGTATGGATTAGATGATAAAGTAGTTATTTAGACTGAAGTCCTTCCCATTCCATGTTCAAATTTCATAGTAATTGTACAAAAAAATTGCACAGGTTTTTCTGTGGTTATGTCCAGGCCTTCTCTAGAGTGTCCAAAATGGGCACTTTGGATAGCTCTTGGGCACGCCAGGATAAAAAAGGGTATAACTCCTGAATGCTTCAACATACAGACATCAATGAGGTCTCTAATGAAAGGTGACGCTTAGAGGAATCATATTCCATATTCAAAAGTTTGAGTTATGGAAGAAAAAACACATTGAATGCTCATTATTCTATTGAAACTAAACACGTGCATTATAAGAAAGAGTCAGAACAAGTGCTATGGTCAGAAAACAACACCTTTATGTGAATGAAACACACACAACTATTCACAGCATTTACAATTTCACCTTCCCCAGTTTGGCCGCCTGGTTAGCTCAGTTGGTAGAGCATGAGACTCAATCTCTCAGGGTCGTGGGTTTGAACCCCACTCCGGACGGCACCACCTCCCGTGGGAGATGCCGTAGAACTTCGGTGTGGACTGGGTGGCAGTCGCCCCACAACCGGGGGGTGACTGCCGCATGTCGGCAGATGATGACATGATCATTATTCTCGGCATGCCATGCAGTAAAGTAAGAGACTTTACTCATTTAATCAACTGATCTCAGTCTTCAGACAGTTGATTGGTCAAACTGTGTGCTCTTGATTGCTGGGAACAAAAACCTGCAGCCATATGGCCCTTTGTGGAACAGTTTGGACACCTCTGAGGTAGACGCTCTCTCCTGTTTTTTAGTGATGTGTCGGTCGTGACCGAAATGGTTCTTAGGCTTATGGCTCTTTTAAGTGAACGATTGGATGACTAAATGAGAAAATGAGTGACCGCAGGAAAATTAATTCATTTTACACGTAATTTTACATTATTTTGTTAATAAATTAATTAAAGCAAAAAAAAATCTGCGGAACCCCTTGGGAGCCAAAAGAGCCGGCATTTTTTAGTGAGCCGAGCCATAAGAACCGTCTCACTACTGTTTTTACGCACGTACGCACGATTAGCTGGCATCCAATATGTGTTTACGCAACGTCTTGTAGCCCATCCTCCTTCCACAACCCCAACATGTGACACATCCCCCATGAGTATTAGATCAGATTCAGCGTAAGATATGATAGGCGAAAACGACAGGCGTAAGAGTAGGGGGATGTACTTTCACGTGATAGAGTCACTCATTGGCTATTTCTCACTATGGGCAGGCCATAGATCTTCCTGGATGGTCAAATGAGGTGTCAATCAAAAGCAGAGGGCAGGGACTACAAATCAAGCTCCATGGGATCAACTTTCAACACAAAACAAAGGCGACGAAACGTAGAAACGAAGGAGAAATAGTGGGATATGTTTTCGAGTCAGAACGATACGATTGCAACTTTTGATCCTTTATGCACCTAAAAACATGTTTTTGATTGTATTATTCCACTGGACGTGATTCTTTGGATATTTCCTCGACAAAACAAGACCATTTTTGTTGTTGAACCGCAGGGTGGAAAAATAAACACAATAAGCGACGACATTATTACTTTGATGTTTTTTACAAGATGGTTTAGTTGTACCTACAGTTGTTGTTGTATATTGTTAAGGTTTATATCACTGAAAAGATAGGACTTTCAGCTTTCAAATGATGTGCAGCATGTGCACCACCTTAAATGTAGTAGTTATGTAGGTACAATAAATGCTAGCTTCAGGAGGAAGTGGCTCCAGAGTGATCTGAGTCCACAGTTGATTTCAGAGGATCCAGCTTGGAGTAGCTGGAGGGGGGGGGGGTCACTGCTTGAAAGTCATGTCGTTAAGGGGCTGATGGCACAGAAGTGGCATGGTAGGCAGCAAAGCAACGACCAGACTCAATGAAGTGTTTGTTGAAATGATCCACCATGACGGTTTTATCTGAAAACTAGACAGCTAATCCAGGACGGAACCCATTTCTTGATTCTGACTTCTTTTAAGGGAGCATGTCTGGTCCAGGATAGAAAATGAATAAGCTCTTTTGCTGTGACCAAAGCCACCTGGCAGCAGGGATGAAGTTGATTCTATGCCATTTTTCAAGCTGCCAGGTCAGGTTAGTTGGTCCGCTTACGCAAAGATTTTTTAGCAGTTTATCGACAACTGGGGGGGCATTTGATCTTTAAAATTACTATGGACGCAAGGTATTACTGCAGTAGCATTACCAAGGCTCTGGGCAAAAAACAGCAGACAAGTAAATGAAGGTCTTTGTTGGTGAGAAATGACACTCAATCAATGTTCCATTTTCATAGACTTATTATTAAATCTTGCAGGAGCTCGAAACAATCTGGGAAAGATTTAAAGCCTCCAGTTGGAGTTGCACAGAGATGTATGGGAAGGAGTATATCCCCAAATGTTCAAGCCTCTAACAATGCAAATCCAGAGAAAGTGTACAGGGCAATGAGTTAATCTAATAGCAGATAAGGTGTTAGACAGGGGGTCAAGCAGGGCCTTATGGGGAAGGAAGTAAATAGCGAGAGAATAGTTCTTTGAGATGTTAATTTCAGTAGCAGCAGTTCAAATTCATTTAGGCACAGATTTCGATAGACAGACAGAATACGTAAGCTATCTCCCCACAGAAAATAGCAACTCCTCCACCCTTGGTGGGTCTATCCTGCCGTAAAAATAATATATCCAGGGAGTGGACAGCAGGAAGCGGAATTAGGCACAGATTTCTAAAGCCAGGACTCTGAGATGACGAAAACGTCAGGGCAGTAGAAAGAGTATACACTTTCAGCTCACTGGGTTCAGGGAGGAGGCTTCAACATTAGGCTGGTAATAGTCCAAGACTTCAAGGGCTGCAGAAGTTGCCAAAAAGTAAAACGGCTTTTATTGCTTGTGGAGACAGAGGTGGATAAGCGCAGAAGGAAGAGAGTTATAAATAGAAGAGCTATAGGTTGGATCTGAGTTGGGCTGGATGTTCTTAGGGCTTATAAGCAGGTGATAATTATACACCTTTGTTTAAAAGATTTAAGGATGTAGCACAGTATTTGAGCCAGGTGGTAGAGATAGAAGAGCAATGGGCAGTAATAATGTTGTCCTGTAGGGTCAGCGACATTACATCAAATGGACTGGGATCCTGAAAATCAGGGAGGGGGAAAAAGTGTTGGCGGTGTTTTATTCTGGACATACAGCCAGCTGCATATGTTCTCTCCACCTGATGTGTGCCAGAGTCAGAAGAGAGCTGGAAGCCGAAAAGCTTGATCTCATGCAGAAAATTACTAGTGTTGCACAATGCCAGTAAGAGACGAGTGCAGCAGGGAGCAGCAGATGCTTGCACGATTTACATCCTAAGCGCTGAGAGACCAGTCGAAAGCAAGATGGAATTCAGCTCAGGCTTTTTGTCCTTCTGATCGACCATCCACAGTAGCTAGTCCGGGTGGAGATGTAATCCAGCCCAGGTAACTCCATTCTGAGTTAAGTGGAGATGGTGATGCTAAGTGAGCGCCCTTCACAACCAGGAAGTCGGCGCCGATTTAGCTAGCGCTTGTGATTAATAAGTGATGTCCTTTGGAGGTGTTGCTTTGCGCACACTCGCCGCTTCTTTTCGGTGTCAGTCCCGCTTCTGAAGCTGGGTTATTGAGTCTCCTGAGCTGGTTCACTCCATAGAGGCCTCCACAATGTTTTTTGTATTATTTCTTTGTTTTCTTTTTCATTATTTCTTGAGCTATTTAGGGTTTTAGTTATCTGTTTTGATTGTATTCATTACTGTTACAATTGTTGGCAATGTTTGCTGCACTTGTGTTTCTTTTGTTATTTGGAAGTTATTTTCAATTGGTTTCTTTATGATTATTCTGTCATAACTAGGATGTGTAGTACCTGGCCTACTTTTAATTTTTCTTTTTTTTCTTCTGCAGTGCTGGCCATTTGAAGCGGCAGTCGATCCCTCGGTGCAGGAGTTTTCACTTATCTCTTTTTGTTGGTGTATGTGTCATGGGTGGTTAGGTTTTATTGACTTTTCCCTTTTGATTTTCCTGCCGCTGTGGTAAGCCCTTGCCTTGTTCGGCATCCCTTTTGTGCCGCCCAAGTGCTAGTTTTATGGTAGCTTAATCCTTTGGTGCCCTGATATGTAATCATCTGTGATGGATGATACGGCTGCTGGAGTGAACTCTGGCCTATTTTAAATAATTTTATCTTCTGTGGACTCTTGGCAATTGTTGTTCGCTTCAGGAGTATTTGATAATCTACCTTGGTACTATAGTATAAGACAACAGTAGTTGGAACTGACATCTTGCTCAGGAGTATTCGATAATCATTCGACATCAGTGTGTGCTCAGGCCATGGTTGGCTCACCTTTCTGCCTCTGACGCTTGTTACTGTCTTCTATCTTTTGTCAACTATCCATCAACAGCATTGCCTCCAATACTCTGCCGTAGAGCTTTTAAGCCTCCATCTGCATGAGCTACCACTCACCAGCTCTTCTCCTTCACCCGGACATCTTATATGTAGTTTGGCCGAAATAGGTCCACCGTGGGGTTCCCGCCAGAACTTTCAGTATGACAAATCCAACTCCACCGTTGGCCTTCTATTCCACACTGCTCAATGCCCACCGTAGGGAACACCAGTCGCCAGAGTTTGATTCATAGTGTGCTTAGCTCACGAAGTTAGGTCGGCTATCAATGGATGGAAAACACAACAGCATCAGCTGTCAACTTCTGCCTTCTTTACATCCGCTACCACGAGTAAGTGTATCTCAGTGCAGGATCTCCTCAAGGACCGTAAGTTCAACTTTTATGTTTAATCTGTTATATGGCAGCCTAACGACTTCGATTTAACACGTTAATTCCTTCCGGGGTTTGTTTACATCTCTCATCCTCGTGACGCTTGTCTTTGGTGGAGGTCTTGCGAGATTTACCGCGGAGAAGTGGAGTGACAGCGCCTGTGAATACTCCCACTCATTACCTTCTGGAGGTTGCTGCATGTCGCCGCCCGGGGTTTGTCTTCATTGCTTTTTGCCACCCTATAACGCCTCAATTTAAGCCAAACAAGGATTTTGTATTACCGACTTTGCTACTCTTTTCTGACTCATTCTTTCTGCCACTTCCTACCAGATATAATACTTCTGGGAGATTTTAAGATTCATATGTGACAATGCCACACAATCCTTCACCATGGACTTCTAAGACCTGTTTGAAGCAGTTTTGATCACAGTTATATATAATAACCTTCCTACGCCTCCATAACCTTCTAAATAATCTTGCTCCACTCAAAACCAGATCTGTCTCATTTACTCTCACTGCACCTTAGTTCAATCCCACTCTTAGACAGTTAAAAGCCAAAGGATGTCAACTCAAAAGACTCTACAGAAAAACTGGTCTCACTGTGCATAAAGACATGTACTCAGACCATATCCTCCACTACAAAGACTGTATTTCTGAGGTTAAATCCATATACTATTCTGGCTTAATCAGTTCTAATGAAGGAAACTCTAAGGCCCTCTTCTCCCTCCTTACAAACATTACAAAACCCCCGGATTCACTTCCTCCTCACCTGTACTCCTCTGATTTCTGTAATACTATGGTATCATTTTTCTCTTCCAAAATTCAAAAACATTCACCAGCAACCTATACCCACCTGTGCTCCAAATTCACCTGCCCCAGTTCAATTTGCCCCCACTCATTCACCCTCAGCATTCACCCTACCCTCAGTCAATGAAATTTCTAAACTCATTCAAAAATCCAAATCTTCAACCTGCCAATTAGATCCCCTTCCTACTGTCCTTGTAAAGGCCACTCTCCCTTCTCTGTCCTCTCTCATCACTGGAATTGTTCCCTCTTCCCTTAAAACAGCTGCTGTAACTCCAAATTGTCAAGAAACCTGGTTCAGATCCCAACAACCTCAGTAATCTTCGTCCCATTTCAAATCTTCCATTCATCTCCAAAATTCACAAAAAACAGTTGGCACTTAATCCATACCCATCTATACTGGAAAAAATTTAGATGACCAATTCCAGTCTTTTGTCCGTCCGCTCCATAGCACTGAAAAAGCACTTGCCATAATCACTAATGACCTCGTCCTTGCCACCAAAAAATCTGGTTCCATTCATACCTTTCAGGCTGCACTTAGTTGATTCAGTTAAAATCTTTCAGCTCTTATCCAGTCCCAGTCATCACGTGTGCCCCAGGGCTCTGTCCTGTGTCTCTGTTCATCATTTACCTACCTTTCCGCAAACATCATATCCACTTTCACTACAATGCGGAAGACACCCAGCTCTACCTTTCAACCAAACCCAACATTACGCACCCACCTTCCTCCCTTACCAATTGCCTCCTTGAAATAAAATCCTGGTTCACCTCAAACTTCCCCAAATTAAACAGCAATAAAACAGAACTTCTTTTAATAGGCAAAAAACACACCTTAAGCAAACTCCATAACTTCTCTGTTCCAATTGATAACTCCTCCAACTCCCCCTCTCCTCAAGTAAAGAGTCGGGGTGTCATCCTCGACAGCAACATCTCCTTCACCTCCCACTTCAATAATGTCACCTGGTCCGCCTACTTCCATCTTCGCAACATCAATCAGTTGTGATTAAAGATATAAGATCTACAACAGTTACAGACAGTGGACTGACCTCAGTAGTCAGCCCCCAGTGTGTGGAATTTCCAGAAAACCACACACATACAGCGCTTTCCACCCTGAATCCTGCAGTTTGTTGTCATTTCAGGTCCAGGTCTCTCTGTGATGGGAGGGGTTGATTTTCAAAGCTGAGGCCAGAGAAGCACAGCTGATCTCTGACAAACTGGTGAAACCAAATCTAGAATAAAGAGCAAATTATGTGGATTAAAAATCGTTTCTAATCCAATCAGATATGTCCAAACTCAATGAGTCGAACACTAATATTAGTAGAGGGACTTTGTCCTTCTCTCACAGTGGGATCATCATAATGCCAAATTCTCTACACAGAACATCATCCAAAAGCAACATTCATACAACTATTCATGTCAACACAGATTCATAACATGCTGCTGAGCTCAGTCAAGTCTGGAATTAGGAAGATAAGATCAAAGCAGACATGCTGGACTAAAACTGACTTGATTCACACTGACTTGAAATGTGTGGATCAAACTTCAAATGTTCAGTCCTGATCCAGGAAAATGTCTTGGGTCAGATCACTTGGACTCAGTAGAAAAAGGAAATAATTTACAACTGGATAAAAAGTCAAACCAGGGCACACAATTATTTGTTTATTACTTAATTGTTACAATTATGAGATGCATTTCAAAAAAGAGAGTATTACCTTTCAGCTTCCAAAGCAGGAAGGAGAAAAACAGTTAACTATGAGGCTCAGTCTGTTGAGATGTTCATTTCTAATTATGAAATCTTAAAGTGTGTGGACAGTTTTCTAACTTAGACGCATCAGGGTTCATTTTAATCAACAATTATCATCCACAAAGTCTCCTCATTTGATATGCGAGTTAGGAATCAGGCCAGGACCCAAAGCAATAAACTAAGACAAGTAAAGAGGTAAACTAAAAAATCTTTTAATAATGTAAAAAATCACTGGAAGTTCCCAAGTTGAACAAAACTCAAACCTTCAAAATCATCCAAGCAGGAGAAAATGCTCAAACAAAACCAAACAAAAAATACCAAACGTTTTTTACATGAAAACAGAGGAAACAAGGCAAGTCCATGAGATGGGAGAAAAAATTCAGGCACAGGTATGGGTGAACACAGGGAAGACCTGAACTTTGGTATACAGGCATGAAACAGACAGAGCCGACAAGGACACAGAATGAGACTTAAATACACAAGGCAAATGGGCAACAGGGGTGGGGAAACCAATTAGGGGGCCAGACAGACAATCACAAATGGAGGAGACAAAGGCAAAAGACAGGAAGTAGAACAAGACAAGATAAACAAAAAGGGCCATGTGCTGCCAAAATAAAACAGGAACTACTAACAGGGCTAACAAACTAAACAAGACTGAAAAGGTTCCAAATGTCACAACAAGTTCTGAGCATAACAAAGTGTTCAGAAAACAGACCCCTTAAGGGGCCCTATTTGGCAACATATTCATTCTAGGTTGCATTGATGCAATAAGGTAAGGTATCAACAGTGTCAAATTCTGTCCAGATTAAAGAATCTTTGTTCTTCAAATGAAACTAGAATATTTATTATGTTGTTATTTAGTGATAAACTCTCCTTCTGTTTTGTTTAAAACCAAGTAGGTGAACACATGAAACCTGTGAAAAATGATTCAAGTCATCTAGAAAAAAAATCTATTGCTCTTTATTTTTTTGCCCACTTTGTTATAAACACTTTTGTCCCATTTGGGATCCTGTGGAATGATGATTCTATTTTTTCCAGTGATCAGTGGTCAGCATTCGACTGTTGACGGGTTTGATCCCCAGTCCTCTGAAGTTTACCTGCTCCCAGAGCAATAAAATACTTACTGATTTAATAGAGCACTGATGGAATCTTCTGGATCACTACATCTGCACCCGGGTGTCTTGAATGACGAGACAAGCGGGGACGAGTTTTGTGCCGACAGTCCGTCCGTCTAAAAAAAGCGATCAAGACTCCACGTGTTAGCGTCAACATCAGCCCGATCTAAAATTGACCAGGTCAAAAAATAAACACCCTGAAGTTTAGGAAAAACAGGCGCTCCTGCCTTAACAATTAAGTCTTTGGAAGTGAGGTCAGGCGTGCGGTTAGAATCTTCACGCTAATATTTGAAAACAGCGCTACGCCCTAGAGCCGGCGGAGTACTATGTAACAATAGGGAAAATACATTTAAAAGTAATTCCAGTACTATATTTTAAAAAGTAAATGAATTCAAATAATGATTCCACTATTTGTGTGTGTGCATGCATGTCCTGATTTCAACCTTCCCTGGGATTTACCTCTTTAAAACATCTGTTCTGTGAGTTTTGAAATAATATTATTTTCTGTGAGTATTTACAGAGCCTCCAACCGCAGTCAAGTCAATCAGCAACCTGAAGTGGATACATCGGACAAGCGGGTGAAGATCTGGGGAACCTGTACCCAATTAGAAGAGGATTTCAGTCTGCAATCAGCTTCTGATTCTATCCGGTTCTGGTTCGAGTTCCCACCATTCTCAACATCGGAGGATCATAGAACCCCTCCACCGTGGTGAATATCTTTATCAATGTAGCGACATTCCACTTTCATACAGTTTAAAAAAAGACAGAAATGGATAAAATTCATAGTTATTCTGACGGAATTTAGAAGACATTGTGAAGAACTGAATAACCTTCCACCCTGTTTCTAAATAAATATTCAAATGCAGTTACAGAAAAATTCTGGTGCAGAAGAATTACTTTCAACCATTGAAAATGCTCTCCAATAACGCTATAACCGTACCAGCAAACCGAACATTATTTCCAATACATAGAAAATGCTCTTGAGCCTCTTATCCTAGCTCACCGACGAAATGTCATGCAGCTTCTGGAGATCTGTCTGAGGCAAGATCAAATGCTAGGTGAAATGATATTGATCAACTAGAGTTGAATTAACACGTCTCAGTGACTGCTGATGAAAGCGGGATGCCATCCTTCCTGCGTTTGAGGTGCTAGAAGGTTAGTGCAATCCAAGCATAATTCTCGCCTCAGGTGACCTGGAATTAATGTCAGGTGGTGAAATCCCAGCGGAGGCGTGAAACTTCACAAAACCCTAAGGCTTCACGAAAATCATCAGAAAGAAAGCGATCATCCTGTATGCTGGCATACAATAGTGTCGTCTCATTTGCCATCACCACTAACCTACCCACACAAATCCAGGCAGCTACCAATGGAGCTGTCGAGCAGGGAGAAAATTCACAACATCTTGCTGGTCTGAAAGCGGGGCAAACTACCTGTGACCTTTAGCGATGTTGGAAAATTTGAAAACATTCTCAGATGTAAAATTTGTGGTCTTTCTGGGACTACAGATGGCGTCCTCTCTCTGTTTAGGTTGGCTTTTCCGATCGTTCAATCACTGTTTTTGTTTTATTTTAAAATCATTACCTCAGCGTAACAATCTGAAGGTTTTCTGGGTGCCCCTAGACACTTATGTGTCAGTATTACAAGACCTTTGAAAACTCTCTGCGCGCTTCCCGGCTACTGCCCGTCACTGTGGCGACCTCTGTCCGAACAGGAAGGATCACAAGTAGTGTATACTAGGGCTGTGTTGTACATCTGTGCTTTCAAACACAAGAGCCTCAACAGGGTGAAAAGCAAATCAGTACCTGCAATATGGTTAAAAGATGCAGGGATTGCAGAAATCTGACACACTGTTCACTACCAGAGAGTAAAGAGCAGGTCTCACACCTGTCACTCTAAAGAAGTGTCACCTGTGGGGAAAAGTAGCCCTTACGACGGCCTGAGCAGGCAGCACCAATGTTACATCCAGCCTCTCCCGTCTGTGACAGAAACTGATGAAATAGATTTTTTACGATTTTGAAACATTTGTTGACAAAGGAAGGGTGCCCGTTCCTTATTTGTGGTCTGCACCCAAAGCGTGGAGAAAGGTAAAAGTGGAGCTCTTGGTTTAGACTGTGTAAGAGACTTTCTCCCTGCATTCAACGAACCTCTTTGCAAGAACCCGTTTATGTCCCTATTTGAGTTTGATAGCTTCACCTGATCCTCAACTGCATGATAGAACTGGGCTACAAACCTTCTCATGTCATCATGCGGTAGTAAAGTTCTGAGTTTCACAGACCAGTTCCGTTTAAATTCATTGACTCGTTGTGTTTTCTCACCATGTCTCTAAGCAGCTATGCCTAAAAGCCTTAGGTTTTAGCGACCAGAGCAAGGATTCTTCCCTCACAGGTTCAACTCAAAGGAGCACCTGAGATACATCCGGACCTACCCTCCCTCCTGCGATTATGAACAGAGCATGACAGCATCAGCGAACAGAGTTTAACAGTTGGTATGAAACAGCTTCTCAGGGCATCTTTGACTTTGAAAGAAGCCTGCACTACTGTAAAAACAATGTCGCTATCCTGTTGAGAATGTATGCCAAATTCAGGAAACAATTTCTCAAAGATACTGGGGTGGACCCTTTCAGCGTGACTTCGCCTCTGCCTGCATGAAAGTATTTCTCACCAATTTCCTGCCCCTAAATCCTTAGCCATACCTTCGCGATAACACAGGTGGCAGTGCAAAACTCTTCCGCGCGCCTCCCATCCAGTGGTTAGAGTGGGTACTTACCTGAAAACATATTTATCAACTTGTCGCTAAACAGGGTGAAAAACAAGGTGGCCCTTGCTTTTGTAGTAGGTTATGCGAAATTGATGGTGTAAAGTATGCACTTGAGAGTTTCTGTTTTACTTTTATCATGGTTGACCTACCTGCTTTCAACCTCCTTGAGACATGTGCCCTCGACAGGGCCCCCCTGAAAGCGCTGTGACTGTCTGCATGAACTACTAAGACTAAAAAACTGTTTCCGGTGTGTCCCGGCCCTGAACCTCTCTCCCCGTCAAGCTCTTCGAGGCAGGACCTGTGCCCGTGGTTGAGACACCACGGCAGCTCTGTGAAACAAGTGCGATGCTGGGCGTGGCGTCTCTAACATCCCTCGTTAACGCAGCTTCCATGCCCATTAGGCCATCTACATCATTTCCAAAAGACTTTGTTGACCCACGAAACTACTTTGGGCTCATTAGCGTATCTACCCTCCTCATGGTCTCTTTTCCCTGTACTGCCTTACAAAACATCTCAAGGTAAATTAGGTGTTCACCCTCTGCCACATGTGTGCTAGGAGAACAAACAATCAGGCCTCCCCTCACCTGAACACAGCTTGTGAGGCTAGGCGTTGGCAGCGGGGAGTGTGGGTCAGTGGAGTCAACAAAGCTCTGGATCTGGGTTACTGGGTGCTGAGATTAATGAGGTATGGCACTTTGACAGGCGTGGCGATTCCATCTTTAATGGAGCTACATGCATGTGCTTTCTGAGAGGAAAGCAGGGAGGCTTGAGGTACCCCCAGGGCATGTGATGAGGAAAGCTGAGAAAAGAGTGCATCAGAGACTACCGGCTCATCAAGGCATTCAATTAGGCGGCTGGCAAAATAGAATCAAACCCTGTAGGGAGACAGGTGTCTAAGCTCTGCCTCAGCAGCTTCTGGGTAAGTTTGCCCAAAGAACAAACAGCCAGAACTGAGATTGTCAGTGACCGGAGCAGTTTTCCGGCTTCATGTTTTTCAGGACAGTATCGTGTCTTGGTACTTTTAGTTTCCTCAATGACAAAACCGCTATGGTTCGATGAAATACCGAGCGATCGTTGTACCCCCGGCAGATCCAATAATGTTTTTCATGCCGCTGCCTTCACCACACTTCTCCTTCTTATACAGGTATCTGGAGCAGTTAGAACAGGGTCCTCTACACTGACACAATTAGCGTGTTGGGATTTATTAGGTCAAGAGAGTCCCCTTGGAACTGGGTCACTATCTGGGGATTTGTGGATGAGCTGGGAGGTGACAGTATTCAAGAATCCTTGCTTGCGGTTCCAAAGATTCACGCCCTACCAAACTAGAAATAAGTAAAAAGGTAATTGATCTTTGATGTCAAGGGTATCACTCAGACCGAGTGCAGTGAGCCGGAAGTGAAACTTTGATACTGTGAAAGAGCTGGTGGAGGGTTATTTGAATACCAGTCTAAGGGAGGAGAGGAAGGGGTGATTCATATCCCTCAATAAAACATCGCTAGGGATAAAAAAGGGGCTGCTGCTGAAAAATTCAGCATTCCACAAAAATTCAGAGTGGTGTGCTTGACAAAGGCGTCTGTTTGGCAGCCCGGAGCAGTCTGCCTTTTGGCTATTGATCCATCACCATGTCTGTGATGGAGAAATCAGCTTTGACCCCAGACTTACTGCTTTTTTCATGTCTGGTGGTGGGACCAACAGTTGTGGAAAACCTATTTTGTAAAAGTGTTTTAGAAAATTTAAAAGATGTTGTAAATATTGTGCGGAAAATAGTGTGGTTAGACTTCCTTTCAATCTATGTATGCTGAGCTGCAAAGGCGAATAAAATATAAAATTTATTTGAAGGTCTGTCCTGAGTCTTTTGAGGCGACAACCTGTTTCCTCCTGAGTCATTTGATTATTCTGGACAATGTTATTTTTCAGGCCTCTGGCCATCCAGTAGTTAGAATTTACTACACCCAGTACAGACATCACCAGACGTATGAGCATCTGATGCTCCTCAAAATATATTTCATAGAAATTGAAATAGAGCGCACCATCAGTCCTAAACAGTAATTATATGGTGCTCTTTAAAATCCTCGGGATAAATTACAGGTAGATATATTAACTCATCGATCTTCCTTTAAAAGCCTTTTTTCTGGAAAGTTTGAAGGCTGTCAGAAAGACCCTCACGGGTATTTAATGATCGACCTCCATGGCCTACTTAGAGCGGTGCAGACTGAGGGACGGGATACTTCCGGTCGTGTACATTGATTTCGTTCCAAAACAGATAAATTCCTCCTCCCTCTCATCATGTTGACCCTTATAAAAGGAGGTCCCTTACTCAAAGCTCTGTACCTGGCTCTGCAGCCTCCAGAAGCGTCGAGATATTCTTGCTCACTCCTTACTGGACTTTCTGGGCGCCTTGTGTGAGATTGCAGTCAATCTTGAAACCTTGTTCCATCTCAACAACACAAAACTAAAAAGAGGACTGCTGGCAGACAGAAAAGAATGGGTTTTGCTTGAATCATTCATGAAAATGCAGAGTATGTGATGAAGAAATCCATCGAGGGTGAGGCGGCTGGACTTCAAAAGGGAATTGTTTATAAGGGAAGACTGTGAAAGGGTCTCACAAGATTGATTTATTTAAAAAACCTTTCTTATAAAAAAGGCGTAAACCGTGCCACCCGGCTGGTTTAAGACTGAGTTTCTTGAGTGTTCTGAATGATCTTAATGTCCCATTATCTGTGGTATGAATAACCCTCAAAGCAGCGTGAATTTAGTTTAGATAGATCTCAAAACCGACGCGACTTACCCGATGTTTGGGAGGGAGCTGAAGAGCAGAGAAGAGAAAAAAGAAGAAGAAAAGTTAACCTATCTCCTCGATGGATTACGCTGAGAAAGATAAATAACAAAGACTGAAAGAACCTTCTGGATGGATACGACTTTTTCCCCCATAAATGTAACAAATGACTCATACTCTGTCCTTTTCTCAATAAAATCTTTATTCTTAGCAATGTCTCACGGTACATTTTTTTTTTTAGTATCCATTTTACAAGAGGATAAATGGCGGGAGAAATAATAAACAGGATCATCTGTAGCAATCTTTAAACATTTGTAAAAAAGAACAAGTCAGGTGGGTAAAAGAGTCACATGGTGTGTAGATTTTCGGATGCTAGCGCTTGGTATTTTCCCACAAAGTCCAGTTACAGTCATGTCATTTTTTGATCGTCCTGATGGGTACAAAAGATAAGCGTGCGCTGATCGATAATCCACTTGAAGTAGCGTTAGCAGAGATAATAAACACAATGATGGCCGCGAAGCGATGGACAGTGATTGTTGAAGCTGTCGAATGTGGTACAATATCTCTAGCAAAGCGGTCTTCCAAAAACTGCAAGATGGTTGAGAAAGGGTAATGAGGCAAAGATTAGGGGCAAACCATAAGAGTCAAAAAAAAAGGTGTAGCTACGCCATTTTCTTCAGAGTCAAACCAGCCAGCCAGTGCTCTCCAGAGCAGGTGAGATGGTGTGTGTTGGCGGCTTTGATAAAATGCAGCACGAGGGGTTCCTGAAACGATAAAAGTCCAGCAAGGGGAGCTGATCCGAGGCCCTGCAGCACGCAAAATACATTCCCAGCAGATGATGCAAAAACGATTTTCCAGCCTGATGGTTATCCATTTCCACCCAGTTAATAATCCACCAGCACCCTGCCGTTTTTGAGTTGATTTCCAAAAATGGAATGCGTAACAGGCGTTCACAATCAGAGTGGTAATTAATGAGGCAGGGGAACTCAGATCTCATCTCGATCTTAGATTCCCACATTGGAAATGGGGGACAAAGCGTCGTTGTCTTCTCCGGGTTGAGATTGAATACAAACAAGAGTAACCGCCGTTAGAATTCTCCCGCGATGAATGCTCAGAGTAAATCTTGAGATGTCCCTGTGACCATGAACATGTTGTAAAATTCTCTGACCAACATCCCATACGTTAAATCTTGGTGGTTGAAAGCTTTAGCGCGGGGACCTGTTTGCCCGTTCTGACAGGGGCCAGATATTCCATAGCCGTTGTGGATAAAATTGAAGAGGCGACATCTCTTTACAGCACCTGTAGAAGGCTTAGAGTAATTGTACCATGCCCCAAAACCACGTATTTGGGCATAGCCCCGAAAACAGATTCTCCTGATTACATACCCTGTGATTCTCCCGGGAATGGAGTAGGTTTTCACATTCATGCGTGACAAAGGGTGGAAGCGGGTCACCCTTCGATGTAAACCGCCTACGTGACCTAAACACTAATCTGACGAGGAAACTGTGACTTTTTTGACAAACAGAGGGCCTAATATTTTCAAGCGATAGAAGTGGAGTTAACGAGGGAATCCATCAGAGCAGAAAGAATTAAGCTGGAGGCCGGTTGAGTTTAATTCTCATATCCCACAGTTGTTCCAAAGAACCTCTACATGAAAAAGGGTCACGCGGTGGAGAGGACCCATCAGGTGTACTTCTCTAGGGCAGGTGATGTAGGCGGCTCTCTCCATTCAGCCCTCTATTGGTCCGTTATTGATCACTATAGAGTCCACTGGCTCGCTACCATATCTTTGTAAAAGACCTGCGCTAAGTGGCTCTCTTGAGGGTATCTCCTGAAAAGTTGGCAGCAGAGGATTTCAATGATGGCTCTGTAAGGGTGTGTGGCGCTAGACTGAGAAATCAGTCGATCCAAAAGGTCGTCGTCGTGGACTGAACATTGTATTCAGAAGAATAATTCCTACAGGCCCACCGGAGCATCATTCACTAGGTTAGATTCCGTCCTCGTTGGTAATTTTCACACGCCGATGTAACGAAATAATCGTTGAGATCAAATACTTTTCACCATCTCCTGGAATAAAAAAACTCAATGGGGACCCCGTGGGAGTGATGGGCGAGGAGGCGAGGGAAATTTCGTGTACATCTTATCTTCAACGAACAATGGGTCATGAGGGCTGAAAATAAATCCAGTTCGCTGGGCGCATTCAGAATTGCCAGTGTAAAGAGCCATTTTCATGGAGTTTAAAAAGATGTTGAACTTTCTGGTAGACTTCCTTCCCTTACGCTTGCTTCCTACCGGTGGGGTTGTCTTTGAACCCTCGCTTTTTCGCCTTGAAACCGTTGACGGTCTCTTTTTCAATCACATAATAACACTAAAAATGCCGCTTGGACCTCTTGTTTCTAGGCCGGATAATTTCCCGGGTACATGACTTTGATCACATCCGATGCGATGGCTGGCAACCCGATTTAAGATGAAAATTTAAGCATTGTGGCCTACGAGCAGAGGGACTACGAAGCGAAATAATTGGAAAATATAGAGACCTAAACTTCGACCGTGCATGGCGGGTGCTCCGCCAAAACTCCAGGTAAAAGGCACCGGACTTGATTTTTTTATCAAACATCCCTCGTAGTTTGGATATTCTGACCAGTTCCCCTTCTTAACCTTTTTATCTTTGGTGCCTCACAGTGTCGAGACAGAAAAGTGCCGTACAGATTTTGAAACACTTGAGAGACGTTCTCAGAGGTCACCTGCATAGGAGTCATCTGCCGACCTGTCGGAATTGAAGCAGATCCCTCTGGGATAGGTCATGGTTGGTTGAGTGCATGAATCCCTCTTTTAAACAGCAGGCCTCATCCTGTTCCATCTTGTCAGCAAATGTATCTTTTGTCTTTTCCAAGTCTCTTTTATAGGTATGATTTTGAGGTGTGGTCTAGGAGGATGTTGCAGAAAGGCGGGGCTTGGCAAAGTCTAGAAGGACAAGGTTTTTTTCACCACTAAAGCATCCCTCCAGTAGTGACAGCTACAGAAAAGACCAGCGATATTTCCTTCTGCTTGATTCAACATTTCATGCCAGACATGAAATGGCAGGGCTAATAATGTGCGGAATACACGCAGTCTGAATTGAAATACTCCAAGACAAGGAGCTCCTCACTAGCCGGATCCTCAGACGTCCGCAGGCTGACCCGGAGGAACCATTGGCCACAGGGCGTAGTTTTGGACAGCCAAACGGTGCCGAAAATGATCTTTTTCTGTGCAAGCTCCGCATCAGTGGGGAGAGCGCTCTGCAGAAAATTGCTGGAGAGGGAGAGAGGAGAGGTTTCCCCAGGGACAGGAGGCGATAGGTAGCAAACGGGGGGTGTAGCAAACGGAGGAAGGAGACATTATTTATCACCTTTTGTGACACGCTCGAACGCCATAGAGTTCACAACATTGCATATTGACCCTTTGATCTGAAAACTCTGTCACTTTGCACTTTCCATGTGACCACAGCACAAGGAGAAAGAGGCTGCAACCAATATTTCAGCACTGCCACACACACAAATGTTCACAACAAGCACCAAATGTTCACATCAAGTAACTCCAAATGTTCACATCAAAGGCCCCTAATTTATATTTGTTTATATATGTTTCAATGAATAAAAAAAAAATAATGAAGGGGGGTAGGATAGATGAAGTGAGGTCAAAAAGGGGTGGGGAGATACAGTGGGAGGGCCTAGGAAGTGATGTCATACAGAGTGGGGGGATACAGTGGGAGGTCTGGGAAGTGATGTCATAGAGGAGGGTTAGGAAGTGACGCCATCAAGAGTGGATTCATGCACGCCACGTGGTGGCGAGGTCTCGTCACCTTTTGGACAGGGTGGCCTGCCCTTATTCTCTGTCAATATTCAGTCTCTCTTTCATTGTTTTTCGCTTGTTCTCTCGACATGTTAGCCCGTAAAAATCTATAAATTAGCTGCATCGTTGTTTAAGCTGTAGGGTTCAAAGCGTCTTGAAAAAAAAGTAGCAGCTTATAGTCCGGAAATTACGGTACTGATTCTGCTGCAATGACATTAGTTCCTGTGAACTCATTGTTGAGTTTTAATTATCTGTCCATATAAGTCCTTTTCTGTTCTTTTTTATCTGAACCAAAGATTCTAATTGTTTTTATTTTTTAATTGAGTGTCCAGCCTGTAGGGAGCAGTTTGCAGGGTACACACTCTGCATGCTGTGTGGTAATATAAATGGTGGTGGTCACATGAGTCGGTTCTTGAATTTTCTTATGTGCAGTAAAGTGTTTAATGTCTTGAAGTGTCTTCTAGTGGGACCAGCACCAGGTGTGAGCACATGGGTGAGAGTATAAGCAGGTTGTGATGACAGAATCTCCCCACAGTGAGGATTTCTATCCTTGTTTTAAACATTTATTATTGTGGCCATTGCTTGGTCCCATCTGAGGTTATTTCAATTCTGTAGAATAAAAGGCCATCATTTGTACTGACCTGAGTGCTCTTATTCTTTCAGGCTCCATAGTTCTCAACACTCTCCTGTGTTAATTATCTAGGTTTAAATAAACTTAATATTTTGTTTTAAATGCATGTCTGCTGCTCTTCCTTTTTAACTTTCTTGTTATTTATGTATTCACCACTCAGTATCAGTAAGTTATATTAGTTTAGGTTTATAATTTTAACTCCTCAGACCTCTCTACACTCTGGGTTGGGTCACATAAGGTGAAATGAAGTTAAACGGAAGGAATCATTATTAGGTATGAGATAAGAAAAAGAAGTCACAATATGGGGGAGAAAACAGCTATTTCAAATGTTATTTATTCATTCATTCATTCATGGATTCAAGATGATCTAAGATCTACATAACAGTAACACAGTGAACTGACCTCAGAGTCTCCAGTCTACAGTGTGGACTCTCCAGAAACCCCGCAGTAGCTTCCTTCTGAATCCTGCAACATTGTTGTTACTCAGGTGCAGGTCTGTCAGATGGGAGGGGTTGGACTTCAAAGTTGAGGCCAGAGAAGCAATAGCTGATCTCTGAGCAAACTGCAGGAACCTAATCTGAATAAAAAAAGATAAATCAGGCAAATAAGTTTCCTACTTAATTAGCAACAAATTATTATGAGAGTGTGATGCATGTTAAAAAAAAAAAGTAACAGTGAATTAACTCTTTCAGCTTCCAAAGCAGGGAAGGAGAAAAGCAGTTCACTTCTTATAGTACCAGTCTGACATTTTTAATAGTTGTTGTCTTTCCAGGCCCAGATCCAGCTTGCTGCTTTGCCTGAGCAGTTCTTTTATTAGCTGGCTTGCTGTACTTCTTACATGATGTTTTTTCAGGGACTCATGTAACGATTCTGCTGCACTGACATTAGTTCCTGAGAACTCATTATTGAGTTTTTAATTATTTGTCCATATAAGTCCTTTCTTGTTCATTTATTGGAGCCAACTGATTCTAATTGTTTTTTTATTTTTAGGTAGAGGTCCAGCCTGTGAGGAGTAGGTTTGCAGGTACACCTACACACCTGCATACATGTGCCTAATATAAATTGTGAGTAGTCACATAGTGGTGTCTTTTTAATTTTCTCACATGCAGTGCAGTGTTTGTAGACTGCAATGCAATGTTTAAAGCCTTACAGTGTTTTGAAGTGTCTTCTAGTGGGACCAGCACCAGGTGAGAGCACATGGTGTGGGTATAAGCAGGTTGTGATAGAATCTCCCCACAGAGAGTGAGGACTCCCACCCTTGTTTTAAACTTTTATTGTTGTATTCAGTTGGTGCAATCTAGGTTATTTCAATGTTTTAGAATAAAAGCCTATCATTTGTACTTTACCTGAGTGCTTTTTTCTTTCACAGGCCTGTTGGACTCTCAACACTTCCCTGTCTTAATTATCTAGAGTTTTAAATAAACTTAATATTTGTTTGAATGCATGTCTTGCTGCTCTTCCTTTTTGAACTTTTTAGTTATTTGTGTCACCACTCCCAGTATCAAGTAAGTTATATTACTTTGAGGTTTGATTTAAACTCCTCAGTTATCTAGAGCACTACAGGTTAGGTCACATAAAGTGAAATGAAATTGATGTGAAGAATAAAATTCTTAGTCTGAGATAAGAAAAAGTCTCAATATGGAACAACAACTATTTTAAATGTCATTCATTCATTTGTTTCAAGATTAATGGATTCAAGTTCTGGATGAAGATAAACCAGGTTCAGTTGTTGGATTAAAGATCTAAGATCTCCAACAGTAACAGACAGTGAACTGACCTCAGTGTCTCAGTCTACAGTGTGGACTCTCAGAAAATCACACAGCAGCTTCACTCTGAATCCTGCAGCTCTTTGTTGTAGCTCAGGTCCAGGTGTCTCAGATGGGAGGGGTTGGACTTCAGAGCTGAGGCCAGAGAAGCACAGCTGATCTCTGACAAACTGCAGGAACTCAATCTGAATAAAGAATAAATCATGTGGATAAAAATAATTTCTAATCCAATCAGATATGTCCTAATCAATGAGCTTTCACTAACATGAGTAGGACTTTTGTCCTTCTCTTATTGTGGATCATCATAATGTCAGCCTTCTACACATCATCCAAATGTCACCACAACATTCATACAACTATTCATGTCAACACAGATTCATAACATGCTGCTGAGCTCAGTCAAGTCTGGAATTAGAAGATAAAGATCAAATCAGACATGTTGGACTAAAAACTGACTTTGATTCACTGCCACTGAAATGGATCAAACTTCAAATGTTCAGTCCTGATCCAGGAAAAAATGTCTTGCTTGGTGATCATATGACCCAAAAGAGAAAAGAAAAGCTAAAATTCATTTACAATTGATAACATCAGGACCAAGGATATAAATGTAGATAAGTACAATAAATATTTTTAAGTTTCTTACTTAGTTAGCTACAAATTATTATGAGAGTGTGATGCATGTTAGAAAAAATGAGAGTGGTGCTCTTTCAGCTTCAAAGCAGGAAGGAGAAAAGCAGTTAACTTCTTAAGGAAACAGTCTGACTCAGCTGTTCATTCTAATTATATGAAATCTTAAGGGTGTGGACAGTTTTCTAACAGGGATCAGAGGTTTAGTTTTACTCAACAATTATCATCACAAAAGTCATCTCATTTGTTATGCGAGACTAGGAATCCAGGCCAGGACCCAGAAGCAATAAACCCCCAAGACCGTAAAGGAGTAAACTAAAAAAATCTTTAATTTACCAAAAAATCACTGGAAGTTCCCAGGGCCAAAATAAAACTCAAATAACCAAAAATCATCCAAGCAGGGGAAAATACTCAGAAACAAAACCAGGTATGGGAACGAAACGTTTTTTACAGGGAAACAGGAGGAAACCAAGGCAAGTCCATGAGATGAGGAAAAAAAATTCAAAGAGCACCAGGTATGAGGAGCGAACACAGGAAAGACCACAGACTTGAGTATCCACACAAACATGGAAACAGACAAACCGACAAGGACACAGGGAAATGCTTGAGACTTAAATACACAAGGCAAATGGGCAACAGAATTGAAACCAATTAGGGCGGGCAGACAATCACAAATGGAGGAGACAAGGCAAAGAACAGGAAGTAGAACAAGACCAAGATAAACAAGGGCCATGCTTTCAAAATAAAACAGGAACTACTAACAAGAACTTAACAAACTAAACAAGACTGAAAAGGTTCCAAATGTCCACAACAGAGTTCTAAGCACAATAAAAGTGTTTCAGAAAACAGACCCCTTAGGGGCTATTTGTGACATCATGTCATTCTGAGTTGCAATGATGCAATAAGAGTAGAGGTATCAACAGTGTCAGGGAATTCTGTCAGATTAAAAGAATCTTTGTTCACTTCAAATGAAACTAGAATATTTATTATGTTGTTATTTAGTGATAAGCTCTCCTTCTGTTGTGTTTTAAAACCCAGAGTGAACACATGGAAAACCTCCAACAGAAAATGTGATTCAAGTCATCTAGAAAAAAATCTGTTGCTCTTTATTTTTGCCACTTTGTTATAAGTACTTTTGTCCCATTTGGGATCCTGTGGGAATGGATGTGATTCTATTTTTCCAGTGATCCAATTGGTCAATATTCAGGCTGTTGACAGGTTTTTGATCTGATCCTCTGAAGTTTACCTGCTCCAGAGTAGGTTAGGCTGTGCAGCATGAGTTACCATGGCAGCAATGTAAATCCTGTTCACAAGTGAGACCACCTTATTAATTCTGAAAACCCAGAGTTAAACCTGAAGTTACCGAACTAATCCCAAATCCTGATTCACAGTGCACAGGTCTCTGATCAGCTCAGGAAATCTAGAACTAAACCCATGTTAAAGTGAAAAGAAAAGTATTTTAATGCCAAAGGCGCCCAGATTTAATAAAGTTTCTACTTTCAGATGATACAACATCAACTCAGATGAGGGCGTAATAAAATCCTCTTCATTGTTGAAATTTTGCCATGATCTTCTGTTTTGGTGAACTTTTGTAGCTGAATGAGTTTTGTAATTAAATGTGAGGGGCTGAGTTGAAGCTTAGAGGCCTGGCTGGTTTAGGTCTGTAACTCCACCCACTAATGGGTGGTAGGAAATAGATAAGTCCGCCTTTAAAAGCCCAGGGTGAGGGTGCAGCACTGCCTCTTTGTCTGAGGGCCTCCTGTGAGCAGTGCTTTGGTGTGTGTGCAGGTGAGGGGAAGTTGGATTTGGAGACAAAGGGAAAAGGTTATTTGTTTTATTAATAGAGGTATTTTCTGATTCCACAGATCTGTTGCAGTCCTGTGAGTCTGTAGGCTGTTGATGCCATGCTCAAGAGGTCGGCTGTGGTTGAACTAAACTCAGCACCTTTCCCTGTGTTCTATAGCAATGTGTGTTTCCATCTGACAGGAAGACTGGAGGGTTGCACCTTGCTGGAATCTTATTTGGCTGGCTTTATTTACTACACATGTTGTTTTTTCAGGGACTGATGTAATGATTCTGCTGCACTGACATTAGTTCCTGTGAACTCGTTATTGAGTTGTTAATTATCTGTCCATACCAGTCCTTTCTTGTTCATTTTATCTAGACCAACTGATTCTAATTGTTTTTATTTTAGGTGGAGGTCCAGCCTGTGGGGAGTAGGGTGAGGTTGCAGGAGTACACACTCTGCGTGTGCTGTGTGGTAATATATAAATGGTGGCGTGCTGCATGATGCATTGTCTTGAATTTTCTTATGTGCAGTAAAGTGTTCAAAGATCCTTGCAGTGTTTGAAGTGTCTTCTAGTGGGATCAGCACCCAGGTGAGCACATGGTGTGTATAAACAGGTTGTGACAGAATCTCTCCCCACAGTGAGGACTCCCCACCCTTGTTTTAAACTTTTATTGTTGTATTCAGTTGGTGCTATCTTAGGTTATTTCAATGCTTGTAGAATAAAATCTTTTGTACTTTACCTGAGTGCTTTTTATTCTTTCCAGGCCTGTTGGCTCTCAACACTTCCTGTCTTAATTATCTAGGTTTAAATAAAATTTAATATTTGTTTGAATGGGTGTCTGCTGCTCTTCCTTTTTGAACTTTTTACTTATTTGTGCTCACCACTCTAATTATCAGTAAAGTATATTATTGAAGTTTGAAATTGTTTGCTCCTCAGACCTCTCTACAGCCTGGAAGGTTGGTCACATAAAGTAAAAAGTGAAATGAAGTAGAAAAGTGAATAATTCTTGGTCTGAGATAAGAAAGTCACAATATAGAACAACAACTTCTTTCAAATCTCATTCATTTCACCAAGACGAATGGATTCCAAGTTCTGGATAAAGAAGATAAACCAGGTTCAGTTGTGGATTAAAGATATAAGATCTACAACAGTAACAGACAGTGAACTGACCCTCAGAGTCTCCAGTCTACAGTGTGACTCTCCAGAAAACCACACAGCAGCTTTCTCACTCCCTGAATCCTGCAGCTCGTTGTTACTCAGGTGGTCAAATTAGCCTCAGATGGGAGGGGTTCGGACTTCAGAGCTGAGGCCAGAGAAGCACAACTGATCTCTGACAAACTGCAGGAACTCAAATCTGAATAAAGAAAAGAATAAATCATGCTAGAATAAAAAATCATACTCTAATCCAATCAGATATGTCCCTAATCAATGAGCTTTTCACTAACATGGAGTAGAGAGGACTTTGTCCTTCTCTTGTTGTGGATCATCATAATGTCAGCCTTCTACACACATCATCCAAATGTCCTTACAACATTCCTTTACAACTATTCATGTCCTTACAGATTCTTAACATGCTGCTGAGCTCAGTCAAGTCTGGAATTAGAAGATAAAAGATCAAACTGTAGACATGTTTGACTCCAAGTTTTTTACATGACCTTCTTCTTCCTGGTGCCTTGCAGGTCTAAGCAACATTAAAGGACAAATTCACATTTCTTGACTTCAACCAACGGTCAAATGTCACACATTGATTTTAAAGAGTCTTTGAGCAGCGATCGTCCAGCTTCCTGTGGTCCACACCTGGCTGTGATGTGGTCTCCTCCTCACACAACTACACTGTAAGGGAAATGACTTCATGAGTTCAGCTGTAGCTGAATGGAAACTTCAGCAGTCTGACTCTCAGACAAATGTATGAAGAATGCTAGACTCTCCCCATTCTTGCTCTGATATATTCAGATCTCTATCTTCTTGGCTGAAGATGTGTGTTTCCTGGATTCTACTCTCCTATCACCAGGAGAGAAAAACTTTCCTGCTTGCATAATTTAACACAAAATATGGAAAGACTTTAAAGGAGCAGTGTGAGGGATTTAGGATCTATTGGCAGAAATGGAAGGTAATATTCATAATTATGTTTTCAGTAGAGTTTAATCACCTGAAATGTGAATTTGATTTTATCAGGTTTACATTAGGGGTGGGCGATATGGCAAAAATATCAGATCATGATTTTTTAATGGTAAAATCTTGATCACGCGATTTTATCACAGTTTATTTTTACAGTGAAGTTAATTCTAGAACCAAACTATTTTCTTTGTAAAAAACTTAGTTATAAAAGCAAAAAAGTCACCTCTCTTCCACCGTTTGCTACTTCTCTCATATGGCGTGCTTTTTACAAAGGTTTGTGTGTTATAGTTGGTTGTTTCACCATAATGTCTTTAGCTTGGGTTACCACTGGCTGATATTGATTGGCCTCGCTTCTTGGCTCTCAGCTTAATTGTTCCGGATCTTTGCCTCTTCAGGTAGTTAAAAGAGGACTAGATCGTTAAGCTGCGCGCGTGTCGCTGGAGAAAGAAGCAAACCAGTTCCATACGCGGTGTTGAGATGTAACGGAATACATATAGCAGTGATTACGTGTTCAGAGTGTTAAATTATGAGTAACTGTATTCCATTACAGTTACAGTTTAAATAGATAGTATTCAGAATACAGTTACAGTGTTGAAATCAATGGATTACGTGGACGATACTTCTCTGTTTCACGAGCCCATTTTCTATTCTCGTGAAGCGAACGAAGGCAACTTGATGCGTTTCCCAGAAGCCCCAGCTCCACGAAAACAAGCGAAGCTATTACGCCCGATCAGTCGGGTCAGAATGGAGTCGGACGAGGGAGCAACAGGAGCGGAAGCTTGGTATGACCGGCAAAACAGAGCCGGGACAGGAATCACGTTGGCCAAGACAGAAAGCGAGCGCACAAGCGTTGCGTATTCTGAATAAATAGCATACCGTTACATGTACTCCGTTACTCCCCAACACTGTCCATAATGACTGAAGTGGAGATTCTTTTTGAGGACCAACTCAAGCTTTCCACTGCTACGTTGTGAAGCCAGGTTACCCGCTACAGCGCTTGACTAAAACAGCGAGTATAGTAAAATAAATAAATAAATAAATAAATAAATAAATCAGCACTGCTCATACTTACGCCATGATTGGTTGATTTATGTTCAAGTGAAGCGGGCTCTTAGGTGTCCAAGGAAGAGAAAAGCGTCTACGCTTCTAAAAGCTTAAACATAGAGCTGCAATTAATAGAATGTGCCCTATAGATTTATATCACGATCTCTCCTCTGGCAGATAAATCAACATCAAGATCGCCTATTCACAATCTTATATCGTCATATCACACACCCCAGTTTACATGAAAACAAAAAGACTGGAAAATAACATGGAATAAATTCAACAAATGAATGCAGAATGTAACAGTTACTAATATATAAACAGAAAACTTTAACAGCAATAATCACAACCAACTGAAAAATCTACATTGACGAACACAACATTTAAATCATCTCCAGAAAAACAAACCCAGCTGACTAAAAGATGAGGGTGGGCGATATGGCAAAAATATCACATCACGATTTTTAATGGTAAAATCACGATCACGATTTTAATACAGTTCATTTTTACAGTGAAGTTAACTTAGAAGACAAACTATTTTCTTTGTAAAAACTTAGTTATAAAAAGCAAAAAGTCACCCTCTTTCCACGTTTTGCTGCTTCTCTCATATGGCGTGCTTTTTATCAAAGGCTTGTGTTATAAGTTAGTTTGTTTCTGTGTAGCGATCCTTAGCCGTTACCACTGGCTGATGTGTAGTGCGGCCTGGCTGCTAAGCTTGGCTCAGCAAATAGCGTTTCGGATACTGCCTCTTCAGGTGGGTAAAGAGGTTCATGCCTATATGCTGTGGCTTAAGAAAACCAGAAAAACCAGTTCCATAATGCAGTGCTGAGAATGCTTACGGAATACATGTGACGTTGCATTATTAAGACATACATAATTATGAGTAACTGTATTCCATTACAGTTACAGTTTAAATAGATAGTATTCAGAATACAGTTACATTGTTGAAATCAATGGATTACGTGGCGATACTTCTCATTTCTTAATGCGACTTTATATATTTATTCTCTAAATGAGCGAAGGCAACCGATCTCGCGTTCCCAGAAGCCCCAGCTCCAATGAAAAGCAAGAAACGGAAATAATAAGCTATTCGCCCGATCAGTCGCTCAGAATGGTAGCCGGACGAGGAGCTGCAGGAGCGAGAGTTTGAGCCGCAGCCCGGCAAAACAGAGCGGGACAAGATCGTTAGCCAAGACAGGCAGGCGTTCGTTCACGTATTCTGAATCGTAACGCCAAGCAGCATGTACTCCTTTACTTTCCCCAACACCGTCCATACGACTGAAGCGAAATTCTTTTTGAGACCAACTCCAAGCTTTAACTTTCGTTGTTGGCCTTGGCTACCCGCTACAAAACGAGCTAAAACAGCGAAGGCTAGTAAAATAAATAAATAAATAAATAAATCAGCACTGCTCATACTTCCGCCATGATTGGTTGGTCATGTTCTCACGTGAAGCGGGCTGTTAGGTTGCCCAAAAGGAAAAAAAAGCGTCTGGGGCTTCTAAAGCAATAGCATAGGGCTGTACGGTAATAGAATGTTCTCTATGAGCAGATAATGCGCTACATCTCTCTCCTCACTGGCAGATCGTCAACATCAAGATAGATCTCAATCCGTCTTTATATCGTCATATCGCGACACACCCACCTAAAAGATTATAAAACTATTATGAGAATAGCCAGAATAATTTCATACTGTATCAAACTGAAAAACTAAACTACTAATTCTACACTGACTGATGATGTTAAAGATCGTGTCTGGACTTACACAGCCCTTCTGCAGTTCCCCTACAGCTGGGATAAGTCTCAAATGCGTCTTCTCCCCTCTGATGTATTTTGGCCGCTTGTTCAAGGTCCAACTTCCATCCAGAACCTCCTCTGACCTCTCTGCAGAGCATGAGCCAGAGCTGAGAGCTGGGATCTCAAGAGAATCTCTTCCTACAGTCTGTTCTCTGCAAGCAGCAGGAACTCTTGACTCTGATGATAGCCACTGAGCGGTCCTTCCATCTCCACTAGGGACAAGTGGAAGATATTGATACTTGCTGTCAGGAGGGCCATCATCTCTCGTTCTCATCTTCTTCAGGTTGTTGATGGCTCTCTGGATGAGATTTCCTGGTCTGTTTATTCTCTGTCTGACCCAGAAGGCTCCTCCTAGAGTCTCTGGTTGAGACTCCAGAGACAGGCCATGAAGGGAAGCCAAACAAATGAATCCAAAGGTGGCCATTTTACTTTGGAGGGATTTCTCACCATGGAATCCCATATGATAGGGTATCAGAGGATGAGTAGCTGCCCTTTGTTATTTCCAAAATAGCTTCACAAGTGTTCCAGATAAAGGGTTTGGGTCTGAGTGTTTGTAGGTCTTTTCCCAAGAGAGATCCTCAGCTCTCTTGTCTTCTCTCTGGCCTTGGCTGTTCTCTTGGAACATGTAGACTGCAGCCAGCCAGAACCTGAATGCCTGGATGAACAAAGCATTGAGAGCACAAGCTGCAAGAGATCACCTTTCTCTCTTTTAAGATCTCTGCTTTGGCTCACAAAGCAAACCAAAGGCCTCTGTGACATCAAGACCACACTGCTCCCAGGTCTTCTTGATAAGAATACAATGTTTCAGCACCTCCAGATGTTCAAATGCCAGCCTCCCCAGCTTCAGAAGAACTTCTCTGTGGGCGCCTCGTCAAGCTCCTCTGACTAGCTCTCATGTCTCTCACTCGTATTCTTGTGCTTCTTCCTCTTTTTACCTCTGAAACCAGCAGGAAGTGTGAGTACAGGTCAGCTCAGGGGTCTTGTGAGCAGCTCTCCTCCCTCTCTGCTCTGTGGTCAACATGTGCTCCAGAACTGTAGCAGAGATCCAACAGAAGAACTGGGATGGGCACATGATGTGAGGCTTCAGCTGAAATCTTGATGTGGGAGATGATCCTTCCTGAGCCTGCTCCTCCTCTCTGAACTCTCTTCCTGAAGTACTACTCCCTTCTGTGCAGATTAGTGAACCCTCTGACCCCTGTCACCATGTAAACACCTCTGGGAGGGATCTGATTGGCTGCTAAGCTGCAGGTCGTGGTAACAGTTGTCCAGAGGCGTAGCAGGGGAAGTGATTTCCCCCCTGATGAGGTTTGTCAGCGGCACACATCCACTGAGGTGGACTCTGTAACATCAGTCAAGGATCTCAGTGTTGTGGAAGTCCAAGAGGAAGTCGACACTTTCATCCAGACCATCAAAGATGGAACAGAACCTGACCTCTTCTTCAACCCTGCAGAGTCCTGCTTCTTTGGTTTCAGTAAAATTTGACCAGCTAACAAGTTTACCACCAAGTTGAACTTTTCTCTTTCAGTAGCTTTGTTAAGCTCTCAACGTGAATGGAAATAAGAGGTGCCCTTGTCCTGGACTGGTTTTAGCCTTCAGCCCAGTCCAGAGTCAACCTCTGTGTTAAGACTGTTTTCCCCAATACCAGCCACTCCCTTTGTCATCACTGTTACAATTGGTCCATCTCTTCCAGTGAGGCTTCTTTAAAGATGTCTTCTTGTCTGATGCTGTTTGTTTCGAGATGCAGCTGGTTTCCTGGATGCTGAGCACCAATCTGTCTGACCTCCATATTCATCATTGACCTCTCAAGTCCCTCCCTCTGTGATGTAGAGCTCTGTGTAGATCTGATTCAGAAGGGGTTGGGTTTCCTGCTGAGATCCCCTCAAAACACACACTGGAACTTCTTCTTCAGAGTAGATTTAGGGTTTAAGTTGACAAGCTTGAAGCACTTATGTCCTGAATGAACAAAACAAGAAACATCATCAGTTACAGATTCATAAAGACAGCATGACATGTTCATCCCCCTAAAGAAGAACACACATGAACATATGTCCCTCCATGTCTTGAGACAGTAATAAATGTCCCATTTGTCCATCATAATGAATCTTTAAGAGAAATCACCCATCTGCTGGCTGCAGACAGTCAGCTAGCTCCTCCTGCTTTCATTCCTCCTCAGGAAGTTCACTGTGATCTTCACAAAAGCCTCTCTGCTGCTCCTGCTCTGTCTTCATCCCTCACTGCGCCCAACACCTCCTCATCTCCTCCCTCTGACTCTCTCTAGGCATTCCCTGGGTAATCTGGACTCACATCAGCACCTGGATCTTCTTTAGCTCCAACTTCCTTTACCAGCTGACAATGTTCTCCTCCAGCAGCTGGAACAGAAAAGCGATAAGGATGGACACAATCAAAGTAAAACCATGGAGCTAAACATCAGATCCATGGTGGACACACTGAAAATCCACTGCTCTAAAAAAGTGCAGCATGGAGAGATTATTGTTAACACAACAGATGTCAAAGTAGTTGTTGTCCATGTACAGACCATAAATATGGAGTCCAGGTGTGTGTTTTGATGCTGCTGCTACAGACTGAGCACTGGGAACCTCTGAGGCTCTCTAGTCAGCTCTGTGGAGAGAATCATGAAGAATTAGCCTGCACATTATGCCAGCAGCATCTGTGAGCTGTTTATATTTTGTACCCACAAGAAAACAACAACCGCTTTTTATGTTCTGTGGTGACTGTCCTGATTAAAGCAAAGCTACTGTGCTGTGACATCTCTCAATGGGAGGAAACAAGCAATCAGTTCTGTACCCTCTCATGACCCTAGAAGTCATCACAACATGTCCACCTTTTAAAATGATGAGTTTTAAGGACTCACACTGGGTTTGATAGAAGTCTCACCTCTGCTACAGGACACTAACACAAACACTGGAACTGGATAGGTGCTGGAGTTGCAGGGGTTTTAGTTCTGATCTGAATGACACATATAAGAACATAAGAAGTGTTTTTCTTGAAAAGGAAACTCAACTTTGTCACTAAAGCCTGTGTTTCAGCCTGACCATGTTCATATACTGTGTCATTCCTTGAAGCTTGGAGACAAAACGCACTTAATCGCCATCTTTCTTAGAAGACCAGTTATACAGGATAGCTGTCTGATACATTTAAACTCAGCTGCAGTCTACTTCTTTGCAGCAGAGGGAGGCTGTCCTCTGAAATATAAAGTACTCTTCCTTTGACCTGTCACTCTTTCATGGACACACATCTGGGCTCAGGTCCTGGGAAGTCTGGTCTCTGATGGATCCTGAGAGTGGACAGAGAAGTTAGGGCCATCACATGACATGGGGACAGGGACAACATTTCTATTATTCATACAGTGTTCTCTTAGTAAAGAAGAAAAACATGTAGTCCAGCTGCAGCTCACTTCTTTGCAGCAGAGAGGGAGGCTGTCCTTTGAAATAAAGGGGCTCTTCCTCAGACCTGTCACTCTTCATGGACACACATCTTGGGCTCAGGTCCTGGGAAGTCACAATGGTCTCTGATGGATCCTGGGTGGACACAGAGATTAGGGCCAGCATCAAGGACATGTGGGGACAGGGACAACATTTCTATTATTCATACAGTGTTCTCTTAGTAAAGAAGAAAACATGTAGTCGATTTGCAGCTCACTTCTTTGTGCAGAGGGAGGCTGTCCTTTGAAATAAGCAAGCTCTTCCTTTGACCTGTCCTCTTCATGGACACACAGCTGGGCTCAGGTCCATGTTCAGGTCCAGGTCCCAGTAGGAGTCTGGTGTGTGCTCCTGCTCTTGCTTGTCAACACAACACACGCAGAGCTTTGAGTGTGAATAATGATGGTGCAGTGATGTGAGTGCTGAGCTCTGACATGGAGAAGAGTCATGGACAAGTTAGAGATCCTCATCTCCCACCCTCTCTGAGCTTTGGTCTGGATCTCATGGTCCCCACACAGACTGCTTTAGGGGGGAGGGGCTCCCTCCTCTCTGTCCTCCTGCACCTGATTCATGATGCTGAATCTACATCCACATCAGCTCTCACACACACTTTCTACCTTCATCTGGAGAGAAAGCACAAATCATTCATCTGCACATCAACTGAAATCATCACCAGGTTCAGGTTCAGGTTCATGTTAACTGTTGTAAATTGTAGGTAGATTGTTTTGCAGTCAGAATGATCAGATGATGGCGATCCTTTTTGACACATAATAATAGAACACAAAGAAATGTAACACAAAACCAGCACAGCTTTCTTGACTATAAAACATGATGGTAAAATAAGAAAAACGTGGAAAAAAACAAAAGTTAAGAGAAGTTGGAAAAATAGAGAGAGAACAAAAAAGCCCATCAAAATATTTAATATAATACACATATATAAATAAATATATGAAGTCAGTATGTGCAATGTATCGCTGCAACATGTTCAACTCAGTGACAGCAGCAGGAACAAAGCTGTTTTATATCGCTGAGTTTTACATCTTGGAATGATAAATATCCGACCCGAGGGAAGAAGTTGAAAGTGGGTCATCATTTTAAAATGGAGGTAGCTGTCCTCTGTACCTGTCTGCTGCGGCTACAGGGGCTGGCTGGATATAGCTGGGAATTCACCAAGCAGGCGGCATAAGACCACTTAACTATTCAGCCTTTGGTCTGAGGACTTCCTCTGTTTTAAAGTTGTCTGACTGAACCACGAACTAAAGAAAATAGTAAAATGGATTCTATAAAAGAGAGAGAACATGCTCATTATGGTTCAGTCAATGTGAAAATGTACAAAAGTTTCAGCCAAACAGTGTAAACGTTCTGAGCCTTTTTACAAACCACTTCACAATTTTCTTCAAAAGTCAAATTTACTGTCAATGATAGTCCCAAGATATTTGTAAGATTGCACATACTCAATGGTCTGACCTCCAATTACAGTGACTTGGTGCCTGTGGGGTTTCCTCCTAAAAATCAATGATTATATCTTTGGTTGTTGTGGCATTTAGCTGCAGGTAGGATTCCTCACACCACTGAACTAAATCATCAATGACTGGTCCATGGCGTACTCTCACTGTCCTGGAGGAGACATCAGCACTATGCGATGCTTCTGCTGTCATGTCTGCTCTGACACATGCTTGTGTATGAGCGAATGGGTGATGGTGACGACCTTACACACCCCTTGAGGAGAAACAGTGGAAGAAACACCTTTGGTCAGACAATGTACTGGTGACCCTCACTCTCTGTGTGTCCTGTTGGTTAAAAACATCCAGAATCCAACCCACCAGATTATTATTTAAATCAAACTGTTGTAGGAGCCTTTCAATTCAAATGAGAGATTGTATTGTATAAAAGCAGAAGACAAGTCCACAAATAAAGCCTGGTCTGTGTCCCATTAAAAATCCAGATGTTTAAAAAAAGCATGTTGAGCAGAAGTCACTGTGGCATCCTCCACTCCTCTCGCTGAGGCCTGTATAGAAAACTGCAGAGGATCAGTGCATGTACACCAGTTTGCTTTAGGACCCCAGATCGATGACCAGTTTCTCAAAAGCTTTCATTCAAATTGAAGTCAGGCTGACTGCTCTAAAATCATTCAGTGGTTTGGGGCCAGAAACTACAGCGTCTTCCAGAGCATGCGGGACATGTTAACAATTCAGAGCATTATCCAGCTCTGTGTCCGAAAGTTCCAACCATCTAAAAAGACACTGAGTATCTGCGCTTCTGTGCTCTGAAGGCCTAGCAGTAGCCATACTGGTTCAAGATTTGTTTGCTGCCATCTTGTTTCCCAGTTCTGCTTTTCTAATCCTGCTTTTACAGACTGATTTGGTGTAAATCATGGTTTGTTGTTGGGAAATATTTTGAACACGCTTTTACAGGAAATGATGCATATCCTGCAAAAACCGTAACATGTATGAGCATGTTATGTCCACCTCAATGAGTCCAAACCACATCCCTACAGTTTTCATATGTTACAAACAAAATGCACACAGCTGTGTGATCAGAGGAGCCCAAAGGAGGGAGAGGGAAGAGATGAAAGAAACTTCCTCCACAGAAAGAAGATATCACTTCTCCCAGGCCACAGAGCAACCAGTCCAGCTCTCAAGACTCAAGCCCCTGAGGTGTTTCCAAGAGAAATGCTGCACCACATTTCACCACTACACTAAATTTGGAACAAGCAGGACACCCTAATACCAAATCCAAGTTGTCTAAGCCTAGCAGGGGAAAAACTCCAACAAAAAGAAAAAAAATCCTAGCCACCTTTTTCTAGGATCACCCATTATACCCAAAAAGTGAGCTGCCAGAGACTGATTTCTGTAGAAAAAATGACTTGGTAGAAAAGAAACAAGCTGCAGGTGATTATACCACACAAAAACAACTGAGACTCCAGTTCATTTCCTCCTCAATATTATTCAAGGGGCCGTTTAGGTTGGGGCCCCTAGCACTTTCCTGCCCTTTCTAATAGTAAAGTCTGAACTATAAGGAGCAGCAGCAACAACAAAACCAAACCAAAACCAAACAGCAGAGACACAGATAGACATCAATAAAAATAACAACAGCAAGTCCTGACACAGACAGTTTTTTCTGTTTGTACTCAGACTCAGCCATGGAGATATAATCACCTTATCAGAGCCGCTGAGATGCTTTATTGTGAGAGTATTTATGGATTGGGTCTCTATCATCCCTAATAATTCATCAGGTAGAGTTTGTCCTGATAGGACCAGTGGAGGCCTCTGACTCTGTGGATAGAGTGTTAACTGTCTCTCTGAAAATCACATAGAGCCTGAAAAACCCTGTCAGCCCCTCAGAGCTCCAGTCCCGTAGAAGTTCATCTTAATGCCAGAGAGAAGTCAGGAACTGTTCTCCAGCCGCTTCTGTCCGGCCGAGCTCCAGACCGCATTTAGCGGCTCTCCAGACTGCGGAGAGCAGCGGCTCAGGTCCGCCTCCTCCACAGGCTGATTCAGGCGGGAAAAGCCAGCCTTTAGTCAGCAGTAAAGTGGAACCACAGACTAACAAAAACGACTTTACAGTGACAACTCAGTTCTACACAACTAAACAGCACAACGCAGCAACAAGAACCCCTGCAACAACATACCAAAAACTCCAAAAATCAGATAATTCATAGGTAACTACAGTAAGTGTTGACGGAAGTAAAACATTCAAAGTGTGGACATTTACCTTCAGAAAGAGAAAATCATCTGCGCTCTCAAACTTCGGTGGTAAGTGAAAGTAAACTCAGCAACCGTCGTGTCATGATGCGCTCCTGTCTATGCGTCATTGGAGCAACACAATCACGTGCGTCATCGTCCACTGACCAGGAGGACTCCATGCACCACGTCCCTCTTGTGGGTGAAACTACACCTTTACAATGCCTGTACTATTTATATTGGGCCCACACTACTTAGTTATAAATAAATGAACAGCTGAGCAAACGAAACAATTAACAAGCAGTAAATATGAAGATAAAGGTTCCACTCTTGCTACAGAATACATGTTGGATTAATATTCTATACAGACCTGTAATGTAAATAGTACCAATCATGACAGCTTTTACCTCTAACTATACCAGTTTCCTATCATAACTGTAATCTGCTGAGTTTACATTAATCCACTGACTTTTCTTGTAAATCTAAATGCACGGTCCTCACAACATTTATTTCTGCATATTCCCTGTTTGTAGAATCATGTTTTTATATGCCATAGAATCCTTCCACTACTATGAGCTGTGCTCGCAGTGGTGAAGTACTATTGTTAATCCAACACCACTGTAGTAGACACAGGAGTGGAGGTTAGAGTGTGACACAACATCCAGTTCAGTTTTCCCTGATAGATTTACCAGGTGTCACACACACACATCACAGTAATGTTTGAGTCTACTGAAGTGCTAATGAATGAGGAAAATCCTCTCACAATCAACTTTAGAGCCAGGGACACAGTGTGGGACAAGATGCTTGCACGTCCCCCCAGTTTTACAAACTCTTGGTCTAATGTCACTGTTGATGAGCCTTCTATAATTATGGTGTGTATATATACAGCTGCTGCTTCTCTCCATATGCTTGGAACTTACAAGTCATGGTCATATCATATTCTGCCTGGGTCCAGGCTCCAGGTTGTTAAGGCCCAACTGCTACAGCTGGTCCGCTCGGGTGGGGTTCAAACCCACCACCCTGAGAGATTGAGTCTAGTGCTCTTCACCACTAGGCTATGTGGCTGAACTTACAAGTCTACACAGGGAAACCTGATGGAGGAGCCCCTGAGAAAAATCAACAAGAGTATCT
Organism: Toxotes chatareus; assembly: GCA_016801885.1. Classification (NCBI taxonomy): domain Eukaryota; kingdom Metazoa; phylum Chordata; class Actinopteri; family Toxotidae; genus Toxotes; species Toxotes chatareus. Next base: position 96,843 of record JAFBJY010001417.1, read on the forward strand.
GAAAACCTTGTTTCATTTGTAAATATGTTGAATGTTTTCACTCCCGCCATCTTTGATGTAATGATTTTCTTCTTTAATTACACATTTTATTAAAAAAACAAACAACAGTGAGAAGCACTTTTCACTCATAAATGTGATCTAACTTTCAAGGTGAGGGCAAATATTAACTATATATATATTTATATTTAGCCCCCGTAATTGAGATGAAATAAACATCTGCTGAGTATTTTTAACATGAGGGTGATGTGTAAGCAATCTAAAACCCTAAAATGCAGCCAAGGTCCACCAGTGACCCACGTAACACCCTGACTGAGTAACAAAAAATATAAACACCACACAAGAGGGTTAATTGAAGGAACTACTTGACAATGTGTGTCCTCCTGTTCTATACTGTCACCTGATATAGTCTTCATCTCTGCTTTGACATCAGCAGAAAAGAGACATGAGACAGTGGGACAGAGACACATTAAGAAGGTGAGTGCTAGGAAGCAGTGATGTGTCGGTGGTTTAAGAAACAGCTCTTTAGAGCAGGATCTTTGATGTGAACATTAGGCCGACGACTCCTGCCGGAGAAGCTTGAACTGCCAGGAGATGTGGATTTGTTTTTGTACTAATTTATTTTTATTTTCTTTTAAATTGCACTCTGTTCCATGTTGAGTATAATAAGTTATATAAATAATACACTTTTGATATAATGCATGTTTTGTACATTAGTAATTAATTTTACATAATTTAGTTTATTGTAGTAATATTAAATTAATTTTGAGCAACAACAAAAAAATCTAAGGTGCCATTTGGGAGTTGCTGAAAAGAAGTCGGCTCTTTTTTAATGAGTTGAGCCACAAGAACAGAGCTCTTTAAAAGACCGTAGAATTCCCCATCACTGCTTTCCATGTCCAAATATTAGCTGCAAAATTCAATGATGTTCAGATGTTTGACAACAGAAACATAAACATGTGTAAGTGGTGGCTGAAGTTGGTCTAATGATTGTAGTATTATTTCAGTATTTTCAGCAACTTTTAGCAGCAGAAGCTAGCTAACAGGATCCAGTTCTAATGGCTTCATAACAGAATTAAAGAGCTTCAGGAGAGTCTAGTGCAGCTCATTCAGTTCTCCTGGTTTTTCATCCATCACTGTACTCACTTTTTCTCAGAAGTTTCCTGAGATTTGAACCTGTTCAGCTCGTGGGAGTCTTGTCTTCCACTCTAAACAGGGGAGACTCTAATATTCTGAGCATCTAAAACCTACAGAGGAAGCGGTCCGGTCAGATTATCTATCACACACACTCAGAGGAAAGCTCCAAGTGAAGCTGTTTAATTTCTCTCTCTGTCTCTTCTCAGATACACCATCACATACCAGCCTGATTCAGCATCACATGGATGTGGGGATGCTCAGCATTATATATAAGAGAGGACCCAGCCCCACCCTGCTTCATAAATGGTGACTGTGTGGGCACCCTGATCTCGACTGGATGTCTCCTGGACTTAGAAACACCACAGCAGTCACCAAGAAGGCCAACAAATTGTTACTATCCTGTACTGACAAGCAGCTAAAGCTACTTTACACAGAGGACATTCAGATTACCAGTGACACTTTGGCTCCCTACTCTGCTCACAGTAGCCACAAAGAAATCTTTGAAGCAGCACAAATCACGTCTGATCCCTCGTGACCATAGATCCAGACAGAAACGGAGCAGAGCAACAAGGCAACCCTCACCACTCAACAAACAAAAACCAGGAAGTGACCTTTGGTTTTTTACACTCCACAATACTCAGCTTCTGACACTGGAAGCAAAACTTTACAGTCAAGCCGAAATTATTCATACCATTGCTTAAATTTGACTTAAAGTTACTTTTTCCTTCAACCAACAAGTGTTTTCTTTGATTGGAAGTAACACAGGCGTCTCCCAGAAGATGATAAGACGATGTACAAGAGGCATCATTAATGGAAAAAATATTTCTCAGCTTTTATTTACATATATTTAAAAGTAACTTCTAAGTCAAAATTTGCCAGGGGTATGAATAATTTCGGGCTTGACTGCTTTTAGTGTTTGAGTGAAATGAAGTCACAGAGGTTAGGTGGTTTCATGCTCCACTGGACCATGTCATCCTTTTTCTCCAGAATATGGAAGGATCACTAATATCTATAGCTTTGTATTAAAGAAGTGATCTGATGATGAAGATGAACATTAAAACAAATATCAAACTGTTTCAAGCCTTCAGACTTTCTTACTGAAGATGAATCATGTCTGATATTTTCACATTATATACACAAACAAAGTCCTTCATCTCTATCATGTTTTTGACCAACAGCACTGAATATAATAAGTAAGACATATTTCTCCAGCCATTGTATACTACATGACACAGGCACCAAATGATAATGAATGAATGTTTTTATGCCAGAGTGATCTCAGAGCTGAAACAGGATTTATAGAGTTCCATAAGTCGAGTATCTGCTGCAGTTCAAAGAGTCTAGTTTATTTCTTTATTACTCGTGAGTTTTTCTGAAGAAATCCTAGGTTACTGAGTCAGTTATTCACTGAACCCATACCATCACTGTAAAAAAAAAGAAGCTTTATATTCAGTTATTTGTACCTAATTACGCATGATTTTTTCGATGGTAAAATCAGTCAAAAAACACTTTCACTGGAATGTAAAGATGATTTTTTTTACAGAATATTAAGGTTTTCCAATATCAAGACATTTTACATCGTCAGAAGGTGATTTAAACTGCCAGTTCAGTGAAATGTCTAAATGCATTGCAATTCCTGGGTTTTATATTTCTACAAGTCCTCCTCATTACGTTCTCTCATTAGTGAATAAAGTTCTCATTCATTTCACACAATGCATCCACTCATGTCTCATACTGAACACTAGTTGAGAAGCTCCTGGACCCTAGGTGTCTTGATTTTCTAATTAATGTCCATATCATGAAGAGGAGTAATGAGTGGAGTTCTAGCTACCTAGGTGACAGAAGTAGGAAATGTGTTGTTATATTTGATTGTCTCTTGAGATTTAGTGGGGTGAAAGTCTAACCTGTGTTTAAACAGGCTGAATAATAAAGCTTGTTTTGGACTCCATAACCAGCCTGAACCAGCAGAGTTTTAATGGCAGAAAATCTACCAATTGTTGGTGTAAACTGATTTGGAACAATGTGAACAGTCAGACAGGGGATGTATTTCAGTGTTGTTACTGACAAAGTAAAAGTGAATTCTTTCAGTCCAACAAAAACACTTGTCTGCTAGGATACTCGATCCTCAACACATTCTACACTTCATTTGTGTGGGTGGAAATTTTACCAAGAACAATGAGTGAATCTTTTGTGGTGAAGGAGTTCAGAGAGTTGACAGTGAACAAGCTAGGGTGGAAAAATGAGTGTGTTTATCACAATTGTTCTGATAAACATTCTGTCTTAATGTCAAGATCAGAAACTTTAAAGAGGACAGAAAGATGAAGTCGTGATATGAACTATAAAAAAGAAAAAACCAAATACTCAACTTTTCTACAGCTAATGCAGCATCAGATTTTCCAGTGGAAACTCTTTAACATGAAGAGCAACACAGCAGAAAATGTTTGGTTTGCACTGGCAGTAACATCACACACCTCTTATATATAACAGACTGGAAAATGATCAGTAAACCATGAAAGATCAGGCTGAGGATGGGAAATTCCACAAACTATAAACACAAACTGATAATGTCTGAGCAAGACCATTAGAGCAATACGTAAGTAATTATGACTTCCCTGTAGTTTCCTCTTTGTCCTTGTAACAGCAGTGGCTCCTCCCTTCCTTGTCAATAATTGCAGCAGAAATATCTGAGTGCTTATATTTACAAAATCATGAGCAAGTCTGTCCCAGTCCAACAACTGCCTACTCCTAATACGACTACTCTGAACTTATCTCTGGCTGTGTGTGTGTGTCCGCTTACTGCAGCCTGGGACATCAGACTATAGAATATTGATACATCAAAGGCACTCAAAGGACACCCACCCACACACACACACACACACACACACTTGTCTTACTTATAGTTGTGAGAGGACACATGTACTTATAATGCATTCCTTCTTGCCAACCTACAACTCTAGCAGCAACCTAACCATCATACTTTGAAAGCCTAACACTGGCCAAAACATAGCCCATGCCCTAATGATATTCAATCTTCTCCAAAAATGCCAAATGAATTACAACAATATGTCACTCAGGACCATTCAGCTGGGTTAGTGAATTCTAAGCACTGCAAGGACAGCAGCAGCTGAACTATACACAACTTCATGTACTAACACACAACAAATTCAATAAAGTACTAAAATCTAGAGTCAAGCAAAAGTGTGAAAAGAGTTACATTTCTGGAGTTTATTTTATATCCTGACTACAGTTTAATATTCAAAATTGTACACCCAAGGCGAGTTGAATTTTGGAGTTTATTCCCTAGTGTTCAGGATCTGGTTTAACTCTGCCCTCGGAGTTCGGCGAAGCATTTTATCCTTGACATATGAGCAGCTTCTAGAAGACGTACGTCACAAGGCTGGTAAGAGCATGATTTCTTATCAGAAAGTACTTTCTAAATGCGTGATATTTTGTCATTGCTCTCACTTCTATCTTGCATTACATAGTACCGCTCAATGACTGCGAACTTGATGTTGAACGTAACCCCATTGCTTTTACTCCATTATTTAGAGCCAAGTAGCTCCCCGCAGTATTAGTTAGCTAACTGTCCTGGCGCTGCCATTGTGGAGCTGTTAGCTTTCACATAAACGTTAATGTAAGCCATTACTGTCTGTGGCGTGTGATGTGTCTGTATGACGGTAGCCGTACAAACTGTTTTGATAAGCTTTCTTACAAATTAATGCCGAAACGCGCATCTTGAAGGTAATTAATACTGTTTTGAAATAACCATCCAACAATGCAACCGCATGTCGGTGTTTTAAAGTATAATACTCGCGGCTATTGCCGCAGACGCAGCTGAAAGTCAGTTTTGGCTAGCATGCAATAACAGTTGAGCTTTATAAAAACCAGGCCTTGCTAATTTCAACAGCAGTGAGAAAGGCGTATTTTAACAGTGTGTAGTTGGGATACATTTTAACGTGAACATGTTATTCTCAGACATAAGGACATTCTTCCTTTATGTCAAGCCAATGTATGGATTAAAGTACAACATGGAGGAGAAGAAGAAGTACATTAAACTCAGAGGCTTCTTTAGATTTTGTAACGTGGAGTTGTTATGGTATAGTCCAGCAGGACGTTTTTAATCACCAGAGACTAAGCAATGCTTTAAAGTCAGAGATCAACAGTGAGTAGAGGTGATGATGAGGATGTGTTTCAGAGATCTCTGTTTGGTCTATTATCTGATTGTGAGGAAGTGGATGATAAGAATTCCAGCATAGTATTTAATCAGATTCATATTAAACATATGTGTTGTCTGCATGACAGACTCCCATCTACTGAAGCATCTACATGAACCCATGGCTGATCGCTCAGACCTGACAGAGATATACTGACCCTCACTACTTGTGGTAAGCAGGAGTTACTAGGTAATAAGTAATGTTTTATGCCCAGAGACAGGTAAATATCCAGCCAGGTGAAGGTGATATAGTTTTAATGTGCTGGACTTTAGATTTTGTTGCCTCAATACTTATTATGTGTGTGTGATCTTTAAGATCCTAGAATTGTCCTACAGCAAGGTGTGTGTGATACAGCTCCTCTCCAAGTCTGACATAATAGATACACTGTCAGTCTCAAGCACTTTTAAAAATTGCAAAAATTGTAATTGTTTTCCAACTTGTTTGTTTAGAAGTCTCTCTAGTTATTGTGGATTCAGGAGACATCTCATTAAGATACACAGCTCGATTGATAACACAAGTGTGTCTAACCAGATCCCTTTCAACAACGACACAGAGACAGTAAACAATTCTCAGTCTGTAACTGATGAAATACTTCATCTCATTTCCAAAATACTGAAGCAGCTCCTTCAGGTTCTACTCACAACAAAGACGTGTGCTTCAGTTATAGCCAAGCTTTTGGGGAGTGGTGAACCAAATACTGTAGTTCTTTCTACAACTGAAAATTTAGAGGAATTTATCAAGCAGGTTGCATAAAATGATTTCTAATCTGAATTGAATGAGTTCTCTTACTGTTTTATACTTGAACTGTAAAGTGAGTAGTAGTCTACCTCAAGTTACACAATGCACCACAGAGAAATGTGTCAGTTGTTTATACATTTGCAGACATTTCATTATGCATTAATGTGTTCTTTACAATGTTTTGTACAACTTCACAAATGTTTTTTCATTGGCATTATTTGCTGCCTGTGTGCTGTTAAATTTTACAGTTTTAAGACAGCAATTAATTCAAAGTGTCTTGTGTTGAATTTTTAAATGTATTTGCACAAATAAAAGCAAAAAAAAAAAAAAAATAACAGGATGGTGTTTGGTGGTCATTTTCCCATAAAACTAAATATAATAATAAATTTGAATTCTAAAACTGTAAATAAAACACATTTTGAGTGGAGAAGAGTTTATATTGAAATTAACTAAATTATAGAGTTACACTCAGTGAGGGATGAGTATTTTAACAGGAGGAGTTCAAGTTAACTCTGTTTCAGAGTTAAAAATTCATCTCCAGGAACAGAGTTATTTTAACTCTGCCACAGAGTCTGTTCTATGGTCACACATGTTCACTCAATTTGAGTTGATTTTAACTCACAGAGCTTATTCCAGAGGCTAAAATTTGCTGTGTGTGCAGTATTTCCAGCTTTACACATGAACTTCTACAAAAATAAACACTTCTGTAGTGATGAAGAAAAGTGTCCATGTAACATTTAGAGCTTGACCATGGTTCCTGGCCCTAAACAGAGGAGGAGCAGAGAAAATGTGGGCCAATAGGAGCTGTTTTAGGGTACTGAGTAAAGTTGATCATTTTGAATCTGATTTCCAGAAATGTCATCTCTATATTGTTTCCAAACCTCTTTGCACTCACCCCACCAGGGATGGCAGCTGAGATGTTCAGATAAACAGAAGTGAACCATGAAGCACGTGCTGGGTTAAACATCATCACTGGCTGACAGATGAAGTCCAGGGTAAGAAAGCTGAGAGCAGAAGAGGAACACATTCACAAAGTGTGATATTAAAGAGAGTCAACAATGAAATCTGCTCTTCACCTGAGCTTCTTTCCACTAACTGCCTCTAGAAGGTGCCAAAGCTCCTGAAGTGCTGATTTGGAAATGTTTCATATTATCTCAGGAATAATATGATGGAAACTTGAAATGATTGTGATGATTGTTTACTGTATAAGTCCATGTAAGAGCTCCTTATTTGGCATTATTTACTAGAGGAAGTCAGGCTGCTTCCTGAACGGAGACAACTATTCCCAAATGTACTCAGTGGTTTCACTGTGTTAGGCAATAACTAAGATTTCATGTTTCATTCTAAACTCCAGTGCCAGCCAATGGAGACAGGCCAATACTGAGTGAATACAATACTGAATACATATGAAAAACTGCAGGATCTGTGCATGAGGACAGGATATTTTCAACTCTTTTTGGACTTTTGTTAAACCCTATATAGTGCCTTTTGGACTCTTGAGGACTCTTGGGTTTTGTTAGTAGCTTCCTGTTTTGTTTAAAACATGTTACTCTTGTTTTGGTCTCTTGAGTTTTGGTTTTGCTTTTCCTGTTTTATTTTGAACCCCTTGCCCTTGTGTATCTGTCCTCTGTCTACTTCTTGTCTTTTTCCTGTTTACCTCCTTTGCTGATTGTCTGTCCCGCCCTAATGTGTGTCACCTGTTGTCAATTAGCCAGAGTGTATTTAAGTCTCCTTGTCAGTGTGTCTCAGTCTGAGCCTGTGTTCACCAGTGTTTTGTTCAAGTCACTTCCTGCTGTGTTCTTGCTGTGGTTGTACCTGCTTTTCTCATCCTGGACTCTGTGTTCACCTGCTGTCCTGTCCTTAGTGTTACCTGTTTCCCTGTCTTTGTCACCTTTGGGATTTGTCCTCTGTTCCCTTTGGATTCACTTTCATTTGTTCACCCCAAGTAAGGACTTCAAAGTTTGAAGTTTTGGACTTTAGCTTCTGATGTTTTTCTCCTTCTTGGACGATTTAGTTGTTTAAGTTTTGTTTCCTGGCCTTGGACTTTGATCCAGTGATTTTGAGTTTAATAAAGAGGGCTTTAACTGACTCGTCTGACCGTCTTGGGGTTTCTACACCTGTCCACTCCCATTAGTGTTCTTGGCCACAGCAGTGACTGTAACAGGTCCCTGCTGACCTCTCATTCATATCTTATCTACACTGTTTAAATATATGACACCATGTGGACACGATACCATCTGAAAGGATTTTAAACCTCAGGATGAGACCACTTGAAAGTTTACTGATCCCTGGAACAACATCTGATGCTGTAGCTGATTTTCTTACCTGATCATCTGCATCTCCAGAGCACATGCTCATCTGACCACTGCTCTCAGCATCTCTCTCCTCTTTCTGTCTCTCAGTTCTCCCTGCATTGTGACGTGACCCTTTGAAACCCTAGCCCTTGTTTATCTGTCCTCTGTCTACTTCTTGTCTTTTTCCTGTTTCCCTCTGTGATGAAGACCACGTCACTGCTCACTGGTAGCACATGGTAGGACAGACACTCAGCCCTGTACCCATTCATGGTTCATAACAACTAGTTCCCCACTGTTTTCCTGGTGAGTGCACGCACCATATTGGACACAGGTTCATACACCATATACCCAACCCTCACAGTAAAACATAAGAAACACACTACACACCAGCTCTGTTATTTCAAGATGGTTTATTCACTCATGCTTTTACCAGTGCTGCTGCCATCTTGGTCCTCTCCTTCTCTGTGCCTGGGGGGCTGAACCAGAGCAGCTGAAGAAGGCTGCCTTATACAGTGGTAGGAGGTACCTGTACAGCTGAATTGCCATACCAGGTCCCACTGAGTTGGAGGGGCGATTTTGGTTTGGCATTAATATAATGGATGATATGATGAAGCAGGTTCATGTATGTGTGAATTATTGAAATGATGATTTGCGTTTTGTTGTGAGTTTAATATGGGACCTGATTATGAAGATGTGGTGACCAGAGATCTCATTTAATGCACTGATTGTAAATTGGTCAGTCTTGGAAGGGGCTTAGGGTTTATAATGCTCCGGCCAACAAAGCACTCGAGGAGAGAGTGAGGGATGTAATACCCAGTAAATTATGGATTTAGTTTTTGTTAATTTTGCCTTGCTTTTTGATAGCACTTTTTTTTTGGCTGTAAATAAACGCACCACTCAAATGCTATTTGCGACTCTGGCCATCATTTTTGAAAATTTCCTAAACTAAAAAGTAGTGGTGAGCAAGTGAAACCTCATGATGCACTGAAGCTTTCCTAACAATTGTGCCGAAAAAGATTCAAAGCTTCAAGACTTCAGTCACAGTGACATCTGGTGGACAACTGAAGCCATAGCACCTTCTAAAGAAAACGACTGAAGCACTGGCACTTTCAATCCCATGACAGCAATAAAAGTTCAGAAAAGTCTGTGTGGTCATTCAAGTGTTTTGTTCATTCATACCAAATAATGATTATATCGTCATTACAATAAAATATGCAGATGTTCTCCCCATACTCTAAAAACACATTCCAGATTGACCCAAAGAATAAATGCAAATTATATTAAGGGTTAAATGTTGGTTAAGGGTTTATTTAAAGCTTTGAGCTTTATTTCTTTATGTCAAAAAAAAGTCCCTAACAGGATAAGAGATCCTTCTTACTTTGCAAATGATCATGGTGTTTGAATTCAGAAACATTGTTTTTTGTGTGTTTTTGTGTGAAGTGTTTTTTAGGAAAACCTTTAAAGATAATGTTATGTCATTTGGGGACTTGTATGGTTCATTTGGAATGATTATTTACAGAACCAGACAAGTAATTTGTCTTCACGGGTTTTTATTGAGAAATATAATTTAATAATAAATAAATACAAATAATAACTTTTTCTACTGTCACAGGCTTCAGTCGGCTCCTCTTCTGGCTGACCAGCTCCCCAGCTTTGGAAAATATCCTTCCACAGAGAACAGATGATGCTGGGATGCACAAATACTTCCATGCAGGTTTCCACAGCGTAGGATATAAAGTCTTTCGTGCCACCCTGTACTTCAGGGGATCCTCTGCTCTTGTCAGAATCTGTTCTTTCAAATATCTATGACACAGGCAGTAAGACAATGAATGACTGAATAAAACAACTGATGTTTCAACAGTAATCAACATGCATACCTCTGGATCTCCACTGCAGTGCTGACAGATGCACTGCTGGTGTGGTGCTGAGACTCTACATAGTTGTCCAGTAAAGCCCACAAGTTGTAATTTTCTTCACCAGCACTGGCAGATGTTGTTGCAGTCTCCAGTGGCACATCTTCTGCCGACCCATCAATAAGACTGGCACACTCTCAGCCTTTCTACAGCAGCCTGAGCATTGCTTTGATTAGTAAAGCCAGCCTGTTTAAACCGTGGATCCAAGATGGTGGCCACAGGCAGGGAGTTCACCTTTTCCAAGCCCCTGAATTTTTCATTCAAATCAGTTTTCAAATGGTTGGCAAGCGTGTCATAGTCATCAGCAGTGAAAGGCACTATGTCAGTGCTAAGTGATGCCAGGGCTGCCCCTAAAGGTTCTCTCTGCTCATAAAGCCTATGGAACAAGGCATAAGTGCTGTTCCATCTGGCTTCGACCTCTTGAACAAGCTTTTTTGGGGGCATGCCCATATTAGCTTGAATAGAGCACAACTTTTCCTTTGCTTTTGAACTGGACTTGAAGTGTGCCACTATTTTGCGGGCCCTACTGTGCATGTTTTCCAGCTCAGAAATCTGACAGAGTGATTTTTTGACAATGAGATTCAGCATGTGGGCAAAGCAATAAATATGTCTAATGTTTAACTGAGTAACACTTGCCACAATATTGTGAGCTCCATCAGTAACCATCCCACAGACCAAGGCCTTCTCTTTGGTTACAGTGTACCTTGCTTCCACCATTGCCTTTACAGTTTTGTGGCTTGGAATGGAGAATGATGGGTCCAGGATTTTAATGACATTTTGGAACCCTTCATCCACAACGACAGAAAAAGGCTGACCATCTTTAACTATCATGTCCTCCAAGGCCTCATCCAGCTGCTGTTTTCTGGACACTGTGTGGGAGAAAGGTTGCTATATGAATATGATACACATGATCTACAATAAATAGATGCACATACATATATGCACTATATATATGTATATATATAGCTTACTGTCAGGATTTCCAGTGTTGATGGGTATGATTGTCATCATGCCTGGCACGCAAGTGTCTCATCATAGATGATGTGTTGTTGCTGTAAGACAACTCTTGTGTGCAGAGCAAACACCTCACTTACAAGCAATTGTAATTTTGAGACCCATTTAAAGATTAAAAATACAATTCAATTATGGAAACATAAAATGTATGCCATAAACTGCATTATACCTTAATTGGTGGTATGAGATCAAAATGATCCCAAACTTTAGAACGTCGCTTATTGGTGGTACTCACCATGAAACTTGTCAAAATACTCTCACTCTCACTCTCCAAATCTCTATCTCCTCACAACCCCATTTTGAAGCATAATGATGCATCTTATATAGCTGGTATGGCACCAAACCACTCAAATCTGTCAAACCTGTCAAACTGTCATTGGCTCAGAATGCATTGAAACGCCATGAGCCAATGACATACATGGAAAGACTATGAGCCAATGAAAAGCTTCGGAAACATTTTGAAGCAATGAAGCGCGAAGCAAAACATCGGTCATGTGACACTGGTGTTTAGATACAAGCTCCGACACAGCGTTTCGAATCACTCCGCTTCAGGAAGAGTGACACAAGCTCTAAAGCCTCGGTATCATTTGCCCATCACTAGGTACTGTGCAAAACCTGTCGCGCTAAAGTTGCAACATCCAGCGGAAACACAACCAGTTTATACCGACACCTGAAAAATCACAACAGGTCTTTGCATGACGAAAAAGTTCTGGTGAAAAGTCTGAGAATGATGCTCAGGCCCGAAGAAGCCAACAGACAATTCCATCATGTTTCGCCAGCATAACTCCATTTGATAAGAGCAGCTGAAGACACCGGGAGATAACGTGGTGACTGTTCACACGGTCACCAAAGACGGATTTAAAAACCTCCTCCACACGCTGGACAGAAGATATGTGATTCCCTCCTGCACCTACTTCAGCCAGGTTGCCATCCCACAGCTGTATGCAGAGTGTAAAGAAAAAGTGCTAACAGAGCTGAAAAATGTGGATATATCTGCAAGACAAATCGCAATTAGACCTTTTCCTAAAATCGTCCAGCCCTACTTCACACCCTTGCTGCAGGACACTTAGATATGAAGATCACAAACACACAAGTATAAGGCAAATGAAATCTAAAGTTCAACACATTAAAACTATCACATACCTGGCGGGATGTCACCTGTCTCAAGACAAAACATTACCACTACCTATAACTCTGCTTACCACAAGTAGTGAGGGTCACATATTCTGTCAGGTCTGAACGATCAGCCAGGTTCATAGATGCTTCAGTAGATGGGAGGTCTGAAATGCAGACAACACATACAGTTTAATATGAACTGATTAAATACTGTACTTTGGAATTCTTATCATCCACTTCTCACAATCACATATTTTTGTCTGTGTCAAGATACAAATCTCTCAAAATATAAGTGCAGCAAAATATGAATTTTAAATGTCCTACCATCATCACTGTAGATGAAAAAACACAGATCTTTGAAACATCCTCATCCACCTCTGCTCCCTGTTGATCTGTGACTTTCAGTGTGTTTCAGTGTTCAGTGTGCCATAACAACTCCACGTTACAACATGTTTACATCTTTATTAATTTAATACTAAACATCTGACTTACCTGCACTGAGAAAATCTGAGAAGCAAGCCTCTTCCAGTTTAATGTACTTCTTCTTCCCTCCATGTTGTACTTTGATCAACATGTTGGCTTGATATAAAGGAAGAAAATGTCATATGTCTGAGAATAACATGTTCAAGTTAAAGTTTATCCCAACTACACACTGTTAAAATACACGTTTCTCACCGCTGTTCAAAACAGCAAGGCTACAGTTTATAAGCTCAACTGTTAGCATGCTAGCCAAAACTGACTTTTCAGCTGCGTCTGCGCCATTGAGCCGGAAATTATACATATAGCCAACTAATGCTGCGGGAGCTACTTGCTCTAAATAATGGAGTAAAAGCAATGGGGTTACGTTCAACATCAAGTTCGCAGTCATTAGCGGTACTATGTAAGTAGATAAAGTGAGAACAATGACAAAATATCACACATTTAAAGTACTTTCTGATAAAAATCATGCTCTTACCAGCCTTGTGACGACGTTCCTTGTGCTGCTCATGCCGCGATAAAATGCGTCGTGAACTCCAGGGACAGAGTTAAAACCAGATCCTGAACACCAGGAATAAACTCCAAAATTCAACTCGGCCTGGGTGTACACCTTAACACAAACTGTAGTCAGAGTTATAAAATAAACTCCAGAAATGTAACTCTTTCACACTTTTTGCCTGACTCCAGATTTTAGTACTTTGTGAATTTGCTGTGTGTTAGTACATGTAGTTGTGTACAGTTCAGCTGCTGCTGTCCTTGGTGCTGAATTCACCAACCCAGCTGAATGGTCCTGAGTGCTTATTGTTGTAATTCATTTGGTATTTTTGAGAAGATTGAATATCATTAGTATGGGTTATGTTTTGGTTAGTGTTAGGCTTTCAGTTATGATGGTTAAGGTTAGGTTAGGTTAAGGAGCAAGGGAATGCATTATGGTAACGTGTCCTCACAACTATAGTAAGAATCTGTTTGTGTGTGTGTGTGTGTTTGTCCTTTGATGCCTTTGATGTATCAACATTCTACAGCCTGATGTCACAGGCTGCAGTAAGTGGACACACAGCCAGAGACAAGTTCAGAAGTCAAACAGGAACAGAGACAGTTGGACTGGACAGGACTTGCTCATGGTTTAGGAAGAAAGAAGCACTCGGATATTTCTGCACAATTATTGACAAGGAAGGGAGGAGCTACTGCTGTTACAAGGACAAGAGGAAACTACAGGAAAGTCCAGATCACCTTCAAGGTTTTCAGTAAGTCAGTACATGTTAGATTTTTTTAATGCTGATCATGATTGTGAGATATTCTCATGGCTGCTCAACTTCTTAACTTTGTTTTGGTGTGATGCACTGTAGTTTGTGTTAAAGGAAAGGATTTCTAGGAAGTCTGTACTGTCTGCAACAAGATCCTTTCTAAAGAAATTCTAATGGAAATGATGGAGCATAAAATCCACAGTCCCTGTCCTGTGGAAAAGTTGACTTCCAGAGGTGAAAAGAAGCAAACATGAGGCTTCAACAGTCTGAGTAGATCAAGTTTCTATCTTCCAGGTATTTTTAGTCCAAAATTCTCCTCTTTGTGTTTCTACACCTAATGTTTCCTTTCAAAGCTGTGGTGGAGAGATGGCAACACAGAGAGGAAATTCTGCACTAAAAGACATTTGAAGATACTCTGCACACACACACTTTGTTCTGCAAGTAGTTATAGTTATGTCAGAGCAGCATCAGGTAAAACAATGAAGAATGATCAATACAGATCCTGATTTGCTGCAAGTCCTATATTCTCCATGATGATGGTGTGTGTGTGTGTGTGTGTGTGTGTGTGTGATGGGAAAAGAAGGATGAAGGAAAAGTTCTGCAGCAGCTGTAGAATTTTATTATTATGACCACAATTACACCACAAGAGCCAGTTTGACTCTGTCATTTCCAGGCTCTGTGTTTCCAGTTCACCATTCACCACACAATGATGTACTTTATTTCTTCATGATGACTCTTGGAAGTTTTTGAAGAGAGAGAGAAAATTTCTTCTGTTGTTTTTCCCTTTTTTTTCTCACAAAACTCGTTTTAAATATTTTCATGATTCGAAGGAAAACACATTTTCTTTGTGGTCAGATAAAATTACTTAGTGTTCCATTATAAAATTACTAAGTGTTTTCAGGAAGGGACGTCACTTCACATACCTTCACAACTCGAGTCAGCATCAGACGGACACACGCACAATAAACATCCACGGTAGCTGGAATTTCCCTCTCAGCTCCGGTGTTTCCTGGTGGAAAACGCCAGGACATGAAATGAAAAGAGTGAAACGATCCTTTGCCTTGAAATCCAAAGAGGAAAGCGACGCCAGGAATCCACACGGTGTGTATCCAGAAGTAAAGCATGGTGTCCTTTAATCAGCTGCAAAAGCTCCGCGCTCTTCCCGACGAAGCTCCGTGTCCAGCGGTTCATTTCCAGAAGAGAAAGCGCTGCAGATGAAGCCGAGCGGAGGAAGAAATCCCAGTGTGAACGCTGCTGATGAACACAAGAGCTGGAGACTCTGTCTCTGCTTCTTCTGCTGCTTTCACACGGACATTAGTGACCCCTACCGGAACTGTTATCCAGAGAGGAAGAGACTGTGTCTGTGTGTGAGTCCTCTGTCTCTGTGTGTGTGTGCTCAGTATGTTGCTACTAAAGCGGCGTTTCATGGTTCAGGACTGACAACAGGACTAATGTGGACAAGTCCAACTCATTTCATTCAGTACCACAACCATGATGTTGTGAGCAGAAGAGGAGGGGAATGGGAGGAGGAAGCAACACAAAGTGTTTGCTGGTCTCTGATGGGATCTTAGCCAGCAGTTTGTCTCTGTGTTATTCTGTCTCTGCACCGTTAAACATTCATACTCAGGTGGACAGTCACAGTGGACACAGTCTAATGTCCAAAGGAAAAAAAAAAGGTCTTTTATCTCATATTAAAGCTGTGTGATGTTCACTGACACTGACCATGTGTAGTTTAAATACATGCGTACAAGTTTATTTTCCTTCAGACAGACGATGAGCTGATGAATGCAGGAAACAACATGAGTCAGACTCAAGTATCTGCCTTTATAATTCTAAAAACATGAGCTGAGGACAAAAGGTGACGACGACAGCTCATATGGAAAATTACGCATTAAGAAAACATATATTTTGTGTGTGAATAATATTAGTGTATATTTTCCAGTTTTGATATATGATGGTATTATAAAAATATATATGTCTTTTCAGTCTAAAATATTTCTAGTGTATCTACAGGAGCTGATTAGTCCCATATATACAGTGGTGTTCCAGTATATGTCAGAGGTCAAAGTGAAGACAGTCTAGTTGGTCTCATTGGATAAAGCCAGTTATCTGTGTGTAAACAAGCGTGACAGCAGATTTATTCCACTTAGTTCTGTCAGAGCCACTGAAGCTGTTTCTTTACTTTTTATTCTTCCCTCGAGCTGCAGTGAGAACATCTACAGAAGAGACATTATTATTATTATTTACTGTCCAACACAGTAAAGTGTAAATGATGGACATTTACTCAACACAACTTTTTATTTACACTGTCACAGGATAGAAAGAACAAAGAACTTCACAGATACAAAAGTGCACATTTGTCCACCTGCTGTTTCCATAATGTCTCTACATGTTGTGAGCTTCACTTGGTTTTTGGATCTTTGTCCTCACACAGAAGAGACACTGCTGCTCCCAGTTACATTTTCTATTATTATATTTGTAATTTATTGTATTTTTGTTCTCACTTTTGTTTCCATCTGTGAAGCTTCCACCCACGAGACCTTGTGGAATAGGTGGATTGTGTTTGTAGAGTTTATTTACATTCTCCACCTGTTTCCATCCCACTGCTCATTTGTACTTTAGGCTCAGAGGAAGAAGGAAGAAAACTGTTTTCATTATAACATGCCAGCAGCAAGAGAAGCAACACAAAGGTTAGATGGAATCACATCACAGCAATATGATGGTGTGTGTGTGTATGTGTATGTGTATGTGTGTGTGTGTGTTGTGAAACAGTTATCTTTATATTTTTAGGTTTCTTCAAAGTCTAGAAACAGAAACAGTCAGAACATGTCCTCCACATTGCATTTTCTCATTAGAGAGTAAAAATTCTGATTCATTTTACAGAGTTCAGTCCACTCATGTCTACTGCTGAGTTCAAAGCTCCTGACCTCTAAGAGCCTTGTTTTATAATTCATTTCCAGCCCACAGTGTTTCTGTCCTCCAGCAAACCTTTGGATGTCAGTGTGTCAAGCTAATGTTGATGAATCTGAGGCTGTGTTGACTGAGAGAAGAAGCTGTGAGATCTTTTAGACCCTGAGGACTCACTCTGGACTGATTTGATAGATGCTCCACAAATAAAAGTGCTTCTCCACTCAACTAACTGAAGCTGCTTTTGGTCAAAGAGATATTCATGTGTTCACTGCTCACTCAGGACCATTCAGCTGGGTTGGTGAATTCAGCACCAAGGACAGCAGCAGCTGTTACAGTGTGAAGTGCAGCAGCTTCAGAGTCCTTCTCACCTCACTATGGCAGCAGAGAAGCAGCTAAAGGAGACGCAGCAGCCACAGATTTGTTCCATGCTGCTCACAGACTAATTGTTCTCACACTTGTATGAACTAATTACTTCACTTTTTTTTTTCTTTTAATTAATGTGACTGACTCTCAGAGACTAACAGAACATTTACCTCCAAGCAGCAGTTACTACATCAGTATAGAGTCTCATTATTCAGTCGTGTAACAGGACGGAGTCAGACACACTCAGCAGCAGAGGACAGTGGAATCATCTTCCCTGATCCATCCTGTCTGTCTCATCCACATCCTGTAAGACTTTCTGCTTGTCAATAATCCAACCATCATAAATGATTGTCCCTCAGTGCTTTCACTGTAAGAACAGCCTGTGTGACACCATGAGCCTCAGTGAGAACTGGACATAATGTCAAGTTGTTGCTGTTTAATGTGATAACAAGTTGTTCTGATGGTGAAAGTGGATTAAATAATATAACAGCAATAAGAGACAGAGGACCACCTGACAGCATTAATGGACATGGACAGATATGTGCTCACACACTGCCGAGCTGCACACACTGTTAAACACTGTCACAGCTCATTAGCATCACGTTCTACCTGCAATTCAAGATCAACGAGTTGGTTCAGGATGGTGCAAAACACAAGACAACAAACAATCAGACACCAGACATGAAGTGCATCATGTTAAAATCAGAGCAAAGCAGAAAATCAGAAAAAACTTTATTAATCTCCGTAGCGAAATTCATTGGTTGTGGATAAACTCCCAATTGAAAATTAAGAAAAGAAGAAAAGTTGCACAGAGAAGTGTGTACACAGAGAAAAGGTGTATCTAAAATAAATAAAGTGGAAAATAAAAAATATAAAAAGAGCAGTCTCTTCCCCCTCCAAGTAGCTCCTCAGATTTGTATTTATTTATTTATTTTGGCTGCTTAAATGAATTTATTACTAAAATAATGTAATTATGTGTAAAATTAATTACAAATGTAAAAAAACATACATTGTATCAAAAATGTATTATTTAAATGGCTTATTATACTCAACATGGAACAGACATGTTCAAAATACATTTTAAGTACAAAAACAAATCCCCATCTCAATTTGACAAAAAGATCCAAGATCTCTGATTGGATGTATAATATTTTTTAATTTTTAACTATTTACACTGAAACCACACAGAGAAGCTTAGAGAATCACACAAGAAAATACAAATGAAAATCAGCATCCAGGGAACCATGCTGTGTCTGTAACTCCCCCCTCCCCCTCCTGCTCAGTGTGGACACACAGACGCCACCGCACAAAATGTAGCTGACCAAACACTTCGATTGTTCACTGTTCACACACAATGATCCTGCTCTAAAAGCCGTTTCATTCACCACCGACACATCACTGCTTCCTAACATTCACCTTAAGAGCGCTGTCTCATGTCTCTTGTCTGCTGATGTCAAAGCAGATGAGGACTGCATCAGTGTCAGTGCAGGACAGAGGACACACGTTGTCATAGTTCCTTCAATGAACCCTTGTGTGGTGTTCATATTTTTGTTACTCATGTTACAAATGAAACAAGGTTTTTCAGAACAATTCTTGATTTTTCTCAGGGCCTCCTCCATCAGGTTTCCCTCCCCCTAAGTTCAGCCACCCGGTTAGCTCAGTTGGTAAAGCACGAGACTCAGTCTCTCAGGGTCGTGGCTCATGGGCCCACCACTCATAGTAATGGCAGTCGCCCCCGTGACCTGGGCCTGGCCTCAGGCAGATGATGACATGACATGACTTGTTCCAAGTTCCGAGCATATGAGGAAGTGGCATCACATGACGTGTGAGGGGACGTCACTTGTCCCACATTGTCCTGATGGCAGCTAGCTTGGGCAGACACACAAAACTCACACACACACTAACAGGCCCAGACAGGTGGAGGAAAGAGTGAAGGTACACAGGACCTGCAGTTTCCACAGGGTCCTGGGTCCAGTGGACCCAAACATCCTGTATGTAATATAAATGTGTCGGGGAGGTGTATAGTGTGTGGAAAAAATCATTTTTCTTTTGATAAAAAATGAAAACGGGTCCCACAGACCTGAACACCATACAAAGGTTAAAGAAACATCTACAGGTCAGCTGATTTACTTTCTAGAAACATTGTTCCTCAGTGCAATCGAAGCGTCATTCAGAGAGGATTTCATTTTCTTCTTTTACTTCAAAAGTCATTTTGGGAGGTGTAGGGGTGTAATGTGGGGCACACAATGCTCCAGTGCCCCCTGAGTATAAAATACAGAGTATTCTCTTAAGCACGAGAAGCCCTGCAGGAACATCTGAAAAATCACCAAAAGTACATCATATTATACACAAGGGGTCGCACCCATCTCAAGGACACCTCTGGGCATGATTGGGCATGTCCTTTTTTTTTCCCTTTGTTTGATTGGTGCGTTTCTACTGGTGTCAAATCTTACGTCAAATCTATCTTTTTTCCTAGAATTTGACAGGCTTTATCTCTGTTGGTGTCTTTGCTTACCTCATGTGTACCATGATTGTCCATTTCCATGTTTTTAATGGAATCTGAATTTCTTTTGACAGTTTAAAAAAAAAAAACTTATCCACCATAGTACCAGTGGCAAAGAAACCAGTTGTCTCGTGCCTGAATGACTACCGCCCTGTCTCACTAACACCGATTGTGATGAAGTGATTTGAACGACTCGTCAAACCACACATCACAACCAGCCTCCCTGCATCATTCGACCCCCTCCAGTTTGCATACCGACCCAACCGTTCCACAGAGGATGCAACATCCACCACCCTGCACTCGGTTGTCACTCATTTGGACCACAAAAACACCTACGCCAGAATCCTGTACACTGATTTCAGCTCAGCGTTTAACACCATCATCCCACCCCGCCACATGTCTCTGGATCCAGGACTTCCTGACCGAGAGACCGCAGTCTGTTCGGGTGGGAAAAAAACAGGCAGTACTAAGTAGTCGAAGACAGAAGGCTGGTGGGTTACCGGGGCAGAGGCGTGAAGCGAGGTCAGGAACAAAACAGGTCGATAACAGGTAAACAGTCCGAAACAAGTGCTGGAGAGTCAGGCATGTGGCCGAAGACAATCTGGCAAAGAGTGAGGGATAAGGCTGCATATATACTGGGTTGATTGGTGGGCAGGTGGAAGTAGTTGGGCTGATGAGGGGTGTGGCTGAGCAATGTGGCAGTGATAGCAGCAGGTGGAAGTAGTTGCGCTGATGAGGGGGTGTGGCTGAGCAGCAGGGCAGGAGAGGGCAGAGCAGAATGTGACATCTCCAAACCCATAACACTGAGCACTGGTTCTCCCCAAGGGTGTGTACTCAGTCCACTACTGTTTACACTGCTGACACACGACTGTGCAGCTAGAAATGAGGGAACCTGATTACAAAGTTTGCAGATGACACCACAGTGGTGGGACTCATCAGGGCAAACGATGAATCAATGTACAGGAGGAAGTAGATCACCTGGTGGACTGGTGCAGACTGAATAACCTGGTGCTGAACGTGGATAAGACCAAGGAAATGATCATCGACTTCCGGCGGACTCAGCCTGAGCACGTTCCGCTCAGCATTAGGGGCCACCCCGTGGAGAGAGTAGAGAACATCAGATTCCTAGGAGTGCAGATCTCACAGGACCTGTGCTGGAAGAAGAACACCTCAGCGATAACAAAGAGGGCCCAGCAGAGACTGCACTTCCTGAGGAGGCTGAAAAAGCCTCTCTCCCCACCTGCATCCTCAGGACCTTTACAGAGGCGTGGTGGAGAACGTCCTGACATACTGCATGTCCACTTGGTACTCCAGCTGCAGTATGGTGGACAGGAAAGCCTTACAGAGAATAGTCAGGGGGGCAGAGAAGATTATTGGAGTTTCACTCCCCTTTGTCCAAGATCTCTTCTAGAGCCGCTGCAAAGTGCCTGTGCATAGTTAAGGACTCCTCACACCCTCTCCACGGATTTTTGAACTGCTACCTTCGGGCAGAACCTCCAGACTCATCAACAGCTTCCTACCACAAGCTGTTAGATTACTGAACAGCTGAATCACCACCAAAGACTGCTTAAATGAGTGTTTTACCTGGCACTGGTCACTCTTATGCACAGCACTGGCACTTTATGGACAGTTTATGGACATCACAATTTTTTTTGCACAATGGGCGTCTTTCAATATGTTTTGGCCGGGGGGGCGGTTGAGTGTGTTTGATTGTGTTTATTTTCTTTCCTTCTCTAGTACTTATTTAGTATTTAGTATTACTATTTTATTTTCTATGTTGACCTTCACTCTCCTGGTCATTTTGTCTGCACTGCAGTTGTATGTACACTCTAAAAGGTAATATCTATGCTTACTTAATTTACATTTGTTTACCTTACTTAAGTCTCACTATCCTGTCGATTTAACTCAAGGAATGTGAGTAACATGCTCGCTTAGCCTGAGAGAGGCATAAAACTAAGTTCTCTTGTGTAAACTGGACTTGAAACTTTTGTGAAGGCTTTAGTTCAGCAGTGCACATGCGCAGTAAAGCATAAGCGGGAAGATTCCAGAAACTTTTTGAAACTGATCGTTGGAAGAAGCAGACCTCCTCTCAAGGTGAGTCATTACACTTCAATATCGTCGTGTGTCATCTATGATTTTAATTTTTACACATTATTGTAACAAGCCAGTTTTGCATGTAGAAGGTGATAAGACTATTTGCAGACTAATGTTAACGCGTTAACATAGGCCTAAACTAAGACTTCGATAAGTTGTTTTTGACAGCGTTTAGTGTTTATGTCTGTAAATGACTGCAAATAATTTATTAGCATCATAATTGACAAAGAGTAGTATCATGGGGTTAGGTGCCTCCTTGTGGGGAACTTTCGTAACAGTTTAATATAACGTTCACTTTCCCTCCTCCACCGTCATTTCATGGGTTTCTCCTGCACGGTAGGACACACAGAGACACATTAGCTATTTTACTTGTAGCCTGTAAGCATGTATACTGTAAGCAGAAAATAGTGTTTCACCTTGTTTCTGCTTCGATTTGTTTCTGTAACTTTGTTTTGTGTCAGGAAAGTCTTGAGTATAAGAAAAGCGAGAAGTTAACCGAATGCTAACTCAGACCTGTTTTTCAAGCTAGCACCCTTTGGAAGCGGGATGATGGGCTAATTATAGACATGCAATGAGAGTTTGGCATATCTGTGTGCATCATGTTATTTACACTGGGTATGTGTGAAACTGTCGCGTAGTTTTTCTCTGCCGTTTTCACAGTGCTTATGGTACTCTCGATGCTCTCGATGCTAATGGCGTTTATGGTGCTTTCACGATGCTAGTCTTCATTTCATTCGGTCAGGTAGAGGCAGCATTCACTTTAAGTGGAGTCGTGCTGTAGGACAGTTTACAAGGAGACACTAAGACAGTGTTATGGATCGGGAGTAACCAAGCTGCGGGAAGACTGATAAAATGCAGGTCCGAAGTTGGTGTAAACTTCGTCCGCCCAGTAAGCTATAATACCTGTATGCTGTAATACGATTACATGTGATTTTATTAGTAGCCTGTAGTATGACTATGCCCCGAGAATAGGTTATTTGTAGCACATGGCTAATAACCAAACGCTTTCACTCTGTTGCTATTGGGTCTATATGGGGTCTCTTGCTTCACCAAAGCTAATCATGGTACGTGTTTGGAGCTGCCATTCTGCGGCTGTACAGTCAGACTGCTGTGGGGGGATAGAGGCGGAGTTGTCATAACGTTTCCAGAAGCGTGAATGAATGATTGAGATTAAACAGTTAAGTGACAGTACCTATGACGAGATCGATCGAGTCCTAATTAAAAATGACATAGAATAAATTGAAATGTAAACAACATTAACAAAAAGCCTTGAAAAAATAAAATAAAATACAGATTATCTTGTTGAGACATTAAACTCATTTTCAAGAGAGACGTGAAGCTTTAGAAATGATTTCTGCATATAGAAATAAAACTTTTTATGTAAGTTTAGGTTAAGTTTTTAATACAATTAACTTTTTTTTGTTTTGTCAGATTCTTAACCAATTTTGTGAATATTCTGTACATATTATAAAGCATAGTAATTGTAAATTCTTGATCCCATAGTATTGATGATATTTGAAGTTGAAAAACCAAAACAGACTAGGTCAGGTGTGAGTGCACTTGGTTTAAAGTAGGATCTAGTGTAAGCACAACCTCCTCCTCTTGTCATATCTATGCATTTAAAGCCATGTTTGTGACTGTTTTTTTTTTTTTTTTTTGCAGATTGAAGACAGACAATCAACACTGATGCAGTGGACGTGTAAGTTTTGCAACTTCACCTGTGAAAAGCGAGGGCAGCTTCTTAAACATTTATAGACTTAAACATGGTGGCTACACAAGAGCATTACCTTTACCATGTCTTCATAAGCAGTGCCCCTGCACATTTAAGTCCTTTAACGCACTGAAGGTACATTTATCAAGAGCACACTCACTGATCAATGATCATCTTATTGATGCCAGAAAACATGTATTCCAGTGTCAACTTTGTGATTTCCCAGAGCCATGTGCAGAAAAGGAGTTTTTTTCACATTTGCGTACACATATCCGAATGTGCCAGAAAGTCCAGTGTCCCTACAAGAATTGTGATTTTGAAACGAGCGTCTATACAACATTTAATGCCCACAAAAGCAACAGCATCAGACAGATGCATAGCCAGTTGCAGTTCAAGCCAGGGATTTTAACACACACACAACCTTTGATTGAAGTTTCTGGAACTGAAGTGGAAAGTGTCATTCAAGATGAAACTGATTTGCATGAAGAGGAGTTGGTAGCAGGTAATACTGAGGAATTGGAGCATCAGCTTGAGCACAATTTGGCAGCCCTCTTCCTCAGAATGCGAACTGTACTCAGTATATCTGAAAGCGCTGTACAAGATTTAATACAGCAGATACAGCAGATAATGGACCTTTCAAAGCCTTTGCTTTTTTCTGCTGTTCAACGAATACTCCTGAACTACTATCCTGATGCAGATGTGTCCATTGCAAGAGAAATTGTAAATGCAATCTCAGAGAGCAATGTTATTCTGAAACACACTCAGGTTGGAGGTTCCCTATCCACGTCTTGCAAAAGAGCATCATACACAATAAAAGAATTTAAAGTCGTGGAACCTGTTGAATTTGTTATGAGTGAAGAGAAGCAGTCAGTTGTTTACATACCTGTTCTTCAAATGCTCCAGGTTTTGTTAAACAAAGAGGAAATCTTGGACAAGGCTCTCCAAGTTAATAGCAGTTATATGCAAGGATATAACACATTCAGGGATGGTTCATGTTTCAAAGAAAATGCTTTACTGGTGGAAGAAAATTTTACCATTGCTTTGGGTCTCTACATAGATGACTTTGAAGTTGCAAATCCACTCGGAACCTCCAAAAGAAGCACAAAATATGTGCAGTGTATTGGGTACTTGCAAATCTTGCACCAAGATTTCGCTCTTCCCTCTACTCAATACAGCTGGCTCTTCTTTGTAAGACAAATACTGTCAAAGCATGTGGGTATTCTGAAGTTCTTCGGCCACTCCTTCATGATCTAGTTCTTCTTGAAAAGCATGGCGTATATGTGGAGAAACTGGGATCAAGTGTGAGAGGAACTGTTATGTATGTTGCAGCAGATAATTTGGCAGCTCATTCATTGGGGGATTCCACAGCTTTGTCTCTGATAAAATTTGCCGCTTTTGCATGGCTACAAGGCAGGAAATACAAGAGAAAGAAGTTAGTTCTGGACATTTTTGCTTGAGAACAAAACAAGAACATGATCAACAGGTGTTGGAAGTTAAGCAAGATGCCAACATGGCAAAGCAATATGGTGTGACAACCCGGTCTCACTGGAATTCGTGAAACTGTCACGTTTGTTAATCTAATGTTTCGTGCATGTCAACACGATTTTTTCATCTTTTTCGTGTTCCTCAGAACGAATTTCAAACTAATGTATTTCAATGCGAAACTCGTTTCGTGCTCTTAAACACGAAATTAAATGTAAAGCACAGTGTACAGAGGGGGTTCAAGGTTCAAAATACATTTAATTCGAACCCTGTTTGCAGTTCAATACTGCATTTTAATCATCAGATATTTGTCGTATATTATTCTTTAAACATTATACTCCTCGTTTTAGGTTTATCCGTTTTTTTTTTTTTTTATCAGTTTTTATGTTTTTATTGTTATACCTCTGGTACATTTAAGAATCCAGTGTTATTTTTAGCAACATATCGTCCAACATTTACGATCTAATGTTTTATTATTCTTGTTTGCAACAGGATTGATTTAGTCATTTTGTAATAATATAATGTCAGCTTCCTGTTCCTGTGTTACCTCTATACCACCCGAGTTGTCTATATAAATGTCCGGTTTGTTTTTCACATAAACGGTAATGAAGATACCACTGATAATTCCGTCTGATATAATTTAAAAATTTTTTTTTATAACTATTATTGTGGAACCGCGTTTTAATTTCATGATTTTCGGTACACCACCACGACACCTGCTGTCGAAGCGGATCATTCCTTCACCAACCTTCCTCCAGGTAAGACGTGCTTGTGAGCTGATGGCTTACTTTACCATTAGTTACATGTTTTGCTTACTATACCAATGATTTACAATGCTTTCATGATTAAACACATGACTAGATAAGCAACATTACATTTATGAGGGAAAAAATGGCGATATCTTGTAACTTCAGCGTTTAGCTAGCTTAGTTACGGCTAAGCTAATATTACAAGCTAGTTATTCCTGCGTAGGAAAGCGTGTAGCAAAGATGCTATAGCACAAATCAGAATGTCTCATCCGTCACACTTAACCTTGATTTAGAAAAGAAAACTATTCATTTTGTTGTGTTTAGTACGATTGCCTGGCCTATGTTAACTAATGTTTGCCTCTTTTCTCCTTGTAGTTTCTGTCAACCCATCCCCATTACCAGCCACCTACTGTCATCTTTAATAATAAAACCAAAGGCACTTTTAAGAGCCATCTATCTATCTATCTATCTATCTATCTATCTATCTATCTATTTGTCTGTCTGTCTGTCTGTCTGTCTGTCTGTCTGTCTTGTTAGCTATCTGTATCACTGTTAGTCTGCCTGTTGGTCTGTTTTGTCTGTCTGTTTGATTCTGTTCTGTATGTAATAATGCCAGGAGGATCAACAAAAAAAATCTGTCCTTTTTGTAAAGGCGTTTTATTCTGCACACAAAAGGTCTGCAGTCATTGTAAAATGGAGCAGCCATGAGAAGCAGCGCCTTAAACAGAGGCTTCAAAAATTTGATGCAAGGCGAGATGACTGGGTGGTTGGCCGTAAGAAAAACCACAATGCGGCATCCATCAAGGATGAAGCCATCATAATGGTTTGTACAGATTTTGATGGTAAACTGTTTATATCAGTGGCTCTCAACTCCGGTCCTCAGGGCCCCCCTGCCCTGCATGTTTTGGATGTTTCCTGCTCCAACACACCTGAATCAGGTAATCAGCTCATCACTAAGCTCTGCACTGGGAGCTGATTACCTGATTCAAGTGTGTTGAACAGGGAAACATCCAAAACATGCAGGGCAGGGGGCCCTGAGGACTGGAGTTGAGAACCACTGGTTTATATAATGCCAGAAATAATTTCTCACACTGGAAATCAAGGTGATCCTCAGGTATTTTTTGTTCACAACTAAAAAAACAACCTCAATCCAATAATCTAATGTATAATCATAATTAATCATGTAATCATATTACAACTGAACTCATACTACAACAGCATTTAAAATGAATACACTGCCAGATATATATTCATCTCCAAAAAGTCACCTGGCCAGTCATAGAATTACAGGTTTTCCTCTATTTTGATATTGTCATTGCCAATGCGTGAAAATAACAGTGCTAAAGATTGTGCAAAGCCTGCAAATCTAGTTCAAGCAGACAACTCAAGCTGATGTCACATGCTTGACACTCAAGATTTTGGTTCACACTTACCACAAACATTTTTATACAAATGTTAATCCCACCATAGGTTAATTAGAATACTTTTGTCAATTATTGATATGTGAACTTAGTTTTGTAATTGCTATTCCATTTTGTCTTACTGATAATGTTGAATTTTGTCATTGCAGCTTGAGAAACTCCATGCCATTGGGTATAAACCAGTGCTACTTCTGGGAAGACATCTAAGAGCTCCCAAACCAAATGTGAGATCTTCACACCTCGCTGCAGGTTCAGTGAAGGTTCTCAAGAGTATCTACAAAAATAGGCTCTTTGTATGAGTATTTCTGTGAAGGTTAGTCATGCACTGTATGCTTCAAAAAATATTTATTTTATTATATTATAATTTATATATTGAAAAGGATGTTTTTTAACTTTACAGGTTGGAGCCAGGATTCTTCAAATAAGGAGGAACTAATAACATTGGACCTCATCCCTTGTGACCCGCTTGTGGAGGAGCCGAGCCCGTGGAGGAGCCGAGCCAGGTGCAAGTGGAGGAGCCGAGCCCCGTGGAGGAGCCGAGCCAGGTGCAAGTAGAGGAGCCGAGCCCAGTGGAGGTGCAAATGGAGGAGCCCTGTGCAAGTGGAGTGGAGGAAAGAGATGTACAAGGGCAGGACACCCCAGACATGGCAGCAACGGGAGAGGAACAGGGTAATTGTTTTAAATAAACCCTCTCTCAATGGCTTTGGTGCTTTGCTCATATCACAGTTAACATTTGCTCAGCATTTAGTGCATTTCTCAAAACAATTAGTACAAACTGCAAAACCTAGTAGACAACCTGTAAAAGCACATCACTTGCTCAAAATGGATTGTGCATTCCTTAAAAAGTATTCATGTCAGTGAAACTTCCAGTGACATAAAAATGAGATGTCTTGACACTATTGTTTATAAACAAGATGTCATATTTTAATAATTGCAATTTTCAATTGCAAAAAGTGTTCAAGACAGTGATGTCAATGGGCCGATGATGTCAATGTTTTTCCCTGATTGTGTTATAAGTAGATGTTTTGATCTTCTACTATTCACAATGAAAAGTTAAGCTTATTTTTTGCAAACCCACAGCTGTCTCCAGTGGTGCTCCGAATCTCAGCCGCAAGAGGAAAAAAGCCAGGTATGAAGTAATGTTTGTAGTTTCCATCAGTTAAAGTGTCTCTGTTGAATGTCAATATCTTATTATTTCTGTTTATTAATACATTGCATACAGTTAAGAGGGTCATCTTTTAAAAAAGCATATTAGTGAAATATAATCTTATATTGCAGTGGCAACAAGGCATATGCCAGAGCGAAAGAAGCTGCAAAAAGGTAAGTTTATTAATTATCCCTGTGATTACAGCAATCAGTTCTTAAGTTTTCACAAGAACTCTCTTTGGCACTTAGATATTGGTTTACTGGTTAACTTACTCACAAAATATAGGCTTCCTCTTTGCAATAAATGGTGTGTAGTTTTAATTAAAGCCGGCCACATTGCTATGCTGCTCAACTCATCAGTTGATGTGGGCAGGCCATGTTGGACAAGTTGGACTCTCCTCATGCCTTCCACATAGGCACATAAAAGGTTAGGGAGGTCCCAGAACAGAGCCACACTGCCAAAATTAAATATTGTAATTATAATTTTGTTTCTTTATCTGAAGTGCTCCTGACTGAAGTACTGGTACTGGTAATCTCGTGCCTTTATCATTATGCATGCATGCCGTTCAAGGATTTACAGTTGTACTCATGTACTCATGTGTTTTTATGTTTACAGATTGCTCTTACCATGCTTCTCTTGAGACTTTCCCCATCAAGGAAATAATCAAAGAGAGAATGAGAAAGGTTAGATAGGGTATTCAGATACCCATGGAAACATCCAACTGAAAAATACCTAGTAGCTAACTATAAATATTTAGTCTCTTGAAATCACACATTAAAAACAGGTTATGCTTAACATATCATTATAACAGTATAAATATCAAAATGTTGCAGTGCACCAAAAAAAGTCAAGGGCTGCAACCACAGATTATATTGCATTCCTGGGAATATGATTTTAATTGATGCTTTCTCTTTTTGTTATACTTTATAGGGCAAGGCGGAGATATTGGTGGAGTGGGGCCCTGTCCAGTTTGGTATGTATTCTGCAATTTTGCTTAGTCTCTTCCTCTGTAAACCTCTACTTTATTACTTAGTTTATTACTGCTGAATTTATTAGTTTTTATTAATCGAAGTAGGAGTGGTCTTTCATAGGTGGAAATGAAATATTTCCCTGGAATATTCTTTAAGCTCTGTGCTTGATGCTGTGCACCTCTAACCTCTTATCATCTCTTCCTTGTTTTCAGTGGCAAGAAATGGGCCCATTCCTGGCAGCCAATGGATCTTCTCCAAGATGTTTAAAAATAAACATTTTTAGTGGGAATAATTTTTGTTTCAGCATGTGTTTTTATTCTGCATATGTTTACTCCACATACATTGGGGTTTATATAAGGTCATAGGGTCATCGCTACACAACAAATAAACATAAAAATGGAAAAAAAGGGGGGTTTGAGGCAATTTGCTTATGCTTCACTCCATTTGGAGATATTTTTTAGCTTGACATCAAGCAAAAAAACTTGTCATATTTTAATAAAGTGAAATGATATCCATAAGCCTGAATCACTGTTGCCAGGAAAACGCAGTTGTAGCCTTCTGAATTGAACATTTCCCTTAAATAAGTTGTTTTCCTCTCCTCTGTGATGAAGTACTTGGCCCAGACAGTTGTGCTGTGCCCAGGTCAGGATGCTGAGGTCTAGAGGTTGGTCCTGTCCTTCTGAAGTCCATCACCACCTCCCGCCCACTCCACAAATCTCCAGCCCTCCAGCTAATCACCTGACCAGTGTTGTCACATGACTTCTAATGAATTTTTCTATGAACTTTTAACTGAACGCAACACATTATAAACAACACACATGTAAATTAAAAATTCGTTATAACTATTCGTTCAGATTATGTGAAATGAACGACATCCAGTTAAACTTAACCTGAATCGAGTGTCACTGACTGCTCACTTCCCAGCTGGAATGTGCAGTGCATCATGGGTAACGTAGTATGAAGCGGAGATAGTCGAATAATACCTTCGACTTTACACTCGTTACCCATGATGCATTGTACCACCCTAAGCATACGTTGCAACACCGTTGTACTATCGTATTGTATCTTTATATGTGGTTAAATTGTCTTGGCGTTAGTTTAAACTGAGTTCAGTGAGTGAAGTCCCATAAAAAATGATTAAAAATCACTTTTGTTTGTCCTTTGCACCATATATATGCAAAATCACCTATTCAGTAGGAAAATGTTTTAGCCTAGAAGGTAGGGATAGTGATTGAAGTCATAGTTAAGTTTCACAATTGTTTTGACTTTTGAACTTTTGAACTAGCATAAAAGTTTGAACTTGCACAACACTGCATCTGAAAACTGCCAAGTCGTCAGAGAATTTCTGAAGATCACATGAGTTGCCCTGGAAATAACTGGTAGGTGAATAGGTAAAAAGAGAGAGCACAGTGCCCCGAGGGTCCCACACCATTCATCACCGCATCAGCCAGGACACTGCTGGCCTGTCTGATAAGTAATCAGTGATCCAGGAGACGGAGGACACACTGACACCCATCGGCCGCAGCTTCTTACCCAGCAACAGAGGCTGGTGTGATCCAGGTGTGAGCATGCTGCGGCAGATAGATGACAGCATCATCAGCAGAATCAATAACTGTTCACTAACTGTAATGTAAATACTGACCCACATTGTCTGTATTATGCTGCATGTCTTTCTCCCCCTCTCCTCCATTCCTAGCTGTCCTATCTTCCTCCTTTTCCTCCTTTCACCCAGCCCGGCCATCGGCAGGAGGGTCCCCATCTGAGCCAGGTTCTGCTCAAGGTTTCTTCCTGTTAAAGGGGAGTTTTCCTTGCCACTGTCGCCTTAAGTGCTTGCTCTGGGGTCAGGCTCTGGGTCTCTGTAAAGCGCTTTGAGACAATTTTGATTGTGGAAGGCGCTATATAAATAAAATTGAATTGAATTGAATTGAATTGAATCCACCCCGGTGTGGCCGCAGCTGATAGGCGAACTGCAGATGACTTCACCTGTGGCCTCAGGTGGGCCAACACCAGCCTCTCCAGCACCTTCATCACAAAGGTGCTGGAGAGGCTGGTGTTGGCCCACCTGAGGCCACAGGTAAAATCATTACAAATCAGTTACCCTCACATCACATGTGATATGTGATATGTAATGTGAGGGCAATTGAACGATAATCACTTCTTGGGTACCAGACTGAGGCTCAGGTTGAAGAGGTGCTGGAAGACAACAGCTGCTGCCCAGTCCAGGAGCCTTGTTCAGGTTGATTTTTTCAACCTGTCACTTTACCTGCCAGATTGACACATTCAAGATGGCGGAATGGGTTAATGGTTCAAAGCCTGATTAAGGGGAGGTAGCTAGGAGAGGAAGGGTGGGAGGTGTGGGAGTGGCAGGTGAGAGGTAGAGGAGACCTGGGCCATTTGAGGATTAAACCTAGGCTATTGAAAAGGATGTTCAGTTCTTTAGCTCTCTCTTCCAGTCCAGACCACATCTGGAGTGGGAGTGGATGCTCCCTCTGCATTAGCATAAAGTCAGTGAGTCTTGTTGTCACAGGTGGAGCAGTCCACACTGAGTGAATTCAGTAAGAGTTCTGTCCATGTTCACATGATTGAAGTCCCCATCACTAATCCTTATGAATCAAGCAAATAATCTGGATATATGCTTATTTGCAAGAATATAAATTGTTATGAGAGATTATAATGAGCATATATGGCTATTGAGGAGGCTTTAAAAACACTGGACTGACTGCAGCTGGGAAACAAAAGGCTTTCAAGAAAGTATACCTGAAAGAGGCTTGGCTTGGGTCAAGACTAAAACAATTTTTTATCATAGGTGAACAATGAAGACATCATTGGAAAGGTCTTCACCCAGGGAGTAATATATTTCAGAATGGGAGTTGTGAGCGGTCCCTATTCCTCATGAATCACCTTTGAACCCTGAAACTGGGGCATTTTTAAGGCTCATAGAAATACAACCAAATGTGCTACAGACATGAGATCAACAGTTTTGGAAAGCCCTTGACCTATACTACTATAACCGACACAAATGTCAATAGGGGGCGCCACTGGTAAGGACAAAATCTTTAAAAAACGTGTTTTTCTCCTTTGCAAATGGGTGATGTAGAATTATTTCTGCTCTCCATACTGTGCAGCTATTAATGGAACCCTAATATTACTCATTATAACTTCAGATAAGTAAGAACACACATTGGAACTACAAAACAATATGGCGGCGTACATCATTGTGTATTGCAACTTCCTGACGTAACCACATCATTCTGTAGTTTTTCAGTTGATGTGGTTACGGTGAAAAAATATATCTAGTGAGTTTTACAGGAAAATTTTTAAACATATGATATATAGTTATATTGTCTCATTGGGTAGGCTATGTATATATAAAAAATAAACTACATTTTGTGGGAAAAAAAATGTTTTGAAGCCCGCCGAGTCCAAGACTGACAGGTGGGCGGGCAGTTGCGGAAGCAGGAAACTAGGGTTGTTTCAGTGATCATCTGTCAACACGGCCGCGCGTAATGTTAAGTCCATTTGTAATTAAAACAAAGCAGTTATATATGAAATTCGATATTAATGTCTTCTTTCGTCTGTCTTTATATTATATTTATATCAGTATTATATCTTCATTCTGTTTTATTGTAAATATTGTTTATCGTTAAATTTGTCTTTTATGTGTATGACTGTACTCATGCACAAATGTATAGTCATATGTGTATACTGACAAAAAAAAGCATTTAATTATATTCTATTAATTGATGCATATCTCTTTTCGCTGGTGTAAATTAGATAAATTAGATTTAGATACAAAACACACAAGAATCTCAGGAAATATCTTTATTTGTTGCAGTATTTGACTATTGAGATGATTATGATGGTATATTATTGCAAATGCATACTTGTCCAACGAGGCCATGTTTCTTAACAGTGCACCTAAGGTTAGTATATATGTATATACATCTATCATATCATATCATAAGTAATGTTCAAGCATTGTGTAAATGGGTAAGTTAAATCTTATATAATACATAATAATACAAGTCCACATCTTTGCACAGTCACAGTCTATCATACAGTAATCTGAGAAAAAAAAAATTGTTAAGAGAAAATTATGTCTAGAATAAACAAGTTTTCATGAACACAGAGTAGAATAGATAAATTATCCTTCTGGAAAGTTACAGGAACATGTACAAAAATAGCATACAGTACAAAGGGAGGAACTGAAGAAGGCACTTGGTGAAGTGGCGCAATGTCTTCAACAAAAAGTTCTTGAGTTCAGTTTTTCTCAATTTAAACCCTTGGACATAACATGACCTGGATGAATGAGAGATACAGTGCATAAATGAGCACATGACCTAAATTGTAATATCCTCTTCGTCTTCACTGCTGTCTGAACTGCTGAGGGCACTATGATCCTCCTCTTCAATTTGTAGGTGAACAGAGGCCTCCGGACCTAAAGCAGTCTTGTATTCAAGGAAGACCACTTGCAGCTGCTCGGACACTTCGGACAGTTGTCTTCTTAAGAGACAGGAAATTCCTTCGTTGACCTGTTCTAAATGTCAAAGCACAAAAGAGATTGCATTTTTTTTACACACTACACAGTCATTTTTTTTTTCTTCTGTGACTGTTGGGCTTTTAATAAATATTTTTTGTTTCAGCTTACCATTCTCGGCCAACTTGTTTTGAATGTCCTCTGCCTGCCTCTGCAACCATGTGCAATGCTGCGCCATCTCCAAAACTACAATGCTCTTCTCCTCTTGTAGTCGCATTGTTAGCATCGTCTGGTCGTACAGTCTCTTCTTGACTGTGATGTTTGCTAAACACATTAATTGTAAAATTAAAGTGGGCCCACAAACAACATGAATATTAACACACCTTATATGATTTACCGTAGTTTAGTTTACTTATGGATCTTTACAAAATTAACATACCACTGCCATGAACCTCCCACGGCCACACAGGAGACACAGTCACATCTCCAGTAAATGAATCCTCCACAACAGCCACATCAATAGCAGAGTCTGGCACTAGAGCATTATAGCTCTGTATCTGCTGAAAAAGACGTTTTTGTCCTCCCCAGCTTCCCTACGAAGACGGTGGCGAAGCTTGCTGCTGTCTAAACAACCATTTAAATTACAACAAAATTCAGATCATATAAATGGCAGATTAGACAATAGACAGTTACAATTACCATTCTGACGGTAGAGGGTTTGCTTTCGTTGTCTGACACCAAGGTAGAGTCCCACAATGGATTGCTGAAGTTCAATCTGTGTGCTGTCTTCAGATGTGTTTGGTGTCTCTATAGAAACAGAATTGAACAGTCACATGATTTTAAATGTGGGTTTGTTTTAGTCTAGATTTCTTGTATCTGGTCTTGCTTACCACCAGCTGCCCATTGAATCACCTCTGTGATCCACTGGGGAACCACTTCATCTGCACAATCTAGCTCGGTTTTCAGCTCAGCTAGCCTTGCAGTCTCGTCCCACAAGTCTTTGACATGTCTGATCAACAATGTAATACAATAATCAGTCAACAAGCCAAGTAGACAAAAACTGTGCAAACAAATGGCAGCTTACCTTAACATATCTGGTGGAAAGTGTTTTGTGGAGAGAGGCCCTTTTTTTGTTGTTCCACCCCAATGCATGCAGTGTAAGCATGTCCATACGTGCTGTTGAAAACAAATTATCAGGTTATGAAATGCAATCTACAAAGGGTCTTAGAATATAGTTAACAGATTTATCACCTATATTTTATCACATATATTTTGTTGTCAGGGCACAACGAGACAGGTAGCTGTTGACTTGTTCGACCTCCTCACCAGCTGTTATTCCTGCTCCTTCGAGATTCCTACCACTCCATTTGATCTATAAGTAATAAAGACATTTCATAAGGCTACATACAACAGTTATGCATAAAGTTAAATTGTACATTATTAGTTTCCTTGTAAACATTACAAACGCACATGACACAAAACTGTCAAAAGTACCTCACACTTTGTCGTATGTGCTCTGGCGTGCATAACACTGAGGAAGGGCTTCATTTTGTCAGCTCCTGGAGGTCAGGAATGACACTGGCAGCCTTTTCTAGGTAGGGCCAATATTTGCAAGCCACGTCCATTGCAAAAAAAATTTGAGGCTTGACCAGCATCAACTCTTTTTGCAGAAAGAGGGGGTACGCAAATATCTCCCCTCTGTACATATTGAGCGCTTTCAATAGGAAGCCATGGCGACATACAGCCACCTCCATCCCCTCTTCATCCAGTTTGGAAGCCCTCCTTGAAGTCTCCCGTGCTGCTGTCCAATGGGAGTCCCCACATTTTCCTTTTCCATGTGTCTATGAGATACACAAACATGAATTAAATTAATGCAATTAAAGAACAATGTTTTTCCTAATTTCAGTTTTATATTTACGAAATACTTATAATACTACAATTTTGTCACATTATAAATATAACTTACATTTTTCACTGCTTTTTGGATGGTCTCAGTAAATGTGGACACTTCACTGTCTTTTGCCACAAAGAGCCCCTCAAAAAAGGCAGTGTCATCAGTGCTTAAGTAGAAAAAGAGGAAAAAAAGATATCTATTAATCACAGAGGAATATAAATTAATCAATAGAAAAAATGGGTAAAAAAAAAAGATCACCTTCCATTTTGTCCAAAGCGGTACAGCTTCCGGTTTCCATCTGCCGAAACAGCCAACATTTCTGGAGTGCATGCTGGACAGGTAAATTCAGCACTACGGCAGAGTTTATTTTCTTCATAAGAAGAGTATGAAAACTCCAAGAAACTTCGCTGCAGTGCATCTCCATTGATCTGTCCAGACTAGAAGAACATACAAAAATGATACATTTTTTGATGTTGTCTCGTATATAAATACAGTTATTTATATTGTTAGGAAAAATGCACTTACTCTTCCTCCACACTTTATGCGGTGCTCCAGCAACTTTGCAAAGGCCTGTCTGGCAAAACCAGGTGAAATGACCTTCAGTTCCTGGAAGGAACTCAAAAGGTCCAATGTGTATAAAGTACACACATTAAGGGAGGCCGCCAGTATCCACTCCTAATCAGATCCTTCAATTCAGGAGTCCACTGTCTCTGGCATGTTCCACACAAATATAGGGGCAGATGCAAGTCATAACGCCCTTCAATGAAATACAAATTAATCATGAATACATGCAAAATAAATATTTAATACACATGGTATGTGTAGTGAACTGTTCTTACCATTGATGGTAATTAAAATCACTGGTTTCCCTGGCGATATGAGTATATTTGTGCCCGCTTTAAGAACTGCATGGTGCCTTTGCAGCTGGCAAAATGCATGCTGACAAAAACAATAAGTTCCTCTATTACATTCTTTGTAACAAGGAAGAAATATATATGGAAGAAAAGACTTAGATTAAAACATACCTTGCTCATTGGTGCAATAACCATCCTCCTGTCTCATGATGCATGTTGTTGGAGGAATAGCTTTAAAAACCGTCAATGATGGATTCTCTGTTGTGCAGTGGCTGCTTTTGTGATGCAGTACATCACAGCTGCCACAGAGCCACTCTTCAGGAAGACAATCTCTGCACCTAGGTGGGAAAGGCAAAAAGGAGATGCATGCATAAGAATTTTTTCCACATTCCTCTAGGATTAGACCACCATCTAATAAGTTTAGTATGTAAGAATACAAACCGAATGACACCAGGCTCATTGCAGTGGCAACAGAAAGGATGGCCAACTGCCTCTTTCTCGATGAGGCATTGGAGGTTGTATGGTCTTGATTCTTTCCAACGCTCTGAGGCTTTCTGTTGACGAAATGACCAGGAGGACGCTGAACTTTTTTGAGGCTCATCAGAATGACCTGATGCCAAAATAGCAGAGAGCCTCTCCATATTTTTTTTCTGTAAAGAAAATATAAACTTATATATAATATAATTTATTATAAAAGATGACTTAAATAACAACCATTAAATATACATTTAATACAATACATCTAATTTATATATACATATTAATTATCAGAATGGAGCTAGCTAAATATTAGGGTTTCTTTATAAATGTAATAATGTATACTGTTTTTTGGAGTTTAAGATTTGTATCAGTGTCAATCTTAAATTCAATTCTATGATGACATTTGAAGATTACATTTTAAAGCTAAATTCATTCATCACTATAATTTACCTAATTTTGTCAGAGGGCTGACTGAGGGTAAAGTTGGTAGGTCCACGGCAGATGACAGGGAGCACTCAGCTGGAGGCTGTGCTACTGTAAATGCGCATATATAGAAGCATATATTAGGACTATGGTCAGTTTCTTTTATACCAACATAGTAATTAACAATTAATTACATCAGGCAAGCTATATTCACATGAAATACATGGTTATGTCATCAACCATAATGCAAGTGAAAAATCTGATCTACTTTTCAATACATCAAGACTTTAAACAAACAACCTGCACCCGAGGCTCTGGGTCGCCCACCACGCCTCCCCCTGGGCTTGCCTCGTGCTGGCACTGTCCTCTTAGACTTTGATGGAAAGTCTTCTGCAGAGCATGCACGTTTCCGGATATCAGCTGCTTCCTATGTGTTGACAGAAGTCTTGTGACAAATCAAAGCAAACCCAAGCATGTATTGAGAGACTACACTAACTGGCCCTTAACAAACTATCCCTATTTGTAATTAAGAACAGATAGATTGGAAAACCTTCTCTAATATTTTGAATACACATTTCATGATTGCAGAAACACTACAGTCATTAAAGTTCTGTCTGTGGACAGTTTCTTTAATTGTTGTTAACAGCATAAAAATCATATCTAAATAAAGTCATCACTAACCTTGGCTTCAACAAGACTCTGGTTCAGCTTCAGTTCAGCAGCAATGTGCCGCCCCTCTTTGTAGTGGGGATTCTTGGGGTCAAGGGTAAATCTGTTATCCATTGCAATACAGACAGACTGACTGACAGATACACAGACAGACAGACAGACAGATAGATAGATAGATAGATAGATAGATAGATAGATAGATAAACTGAGGATGGCTCTTAAAAGTGCCTTTGGTTTTATAGATGGTTATAGATGATAGATAGTTGGTAAGGGGGATGGGTTGACAGAAACTACAAGGAGAACAGAGACAAACATTAGTTAATAACAATCGCACTAAACACTACAAAAATTAACAGTTTTCTTTTCTAAATCAAGGTTAAGTGTGACGGATGAGACATTCTGATTTGTGCTATAGCATCTTTGCTACACGCTTTCCTACGCAGGAATAACTAGCTTGTAATATTAGCTTAGCCGTAACTAAGCTAGCTAAACGCGAGTTACAAGATATCGCCATTTTTTCCCTCATAAATGTAATGTTGCTTATCTAGTCATGTGTTTAATCATGAAAGCATTGTAAATCATTGGTATAGTAAGCAAAACATGTAACTAATGGTAAAGTAAGCCATCAGCTCACAAGCACGTCTTACCTGGAGGAAGGTTGGTGAAGGAATGATCCGCTTCCGACAGCAGGTGTTGTGGTGGTGTACCGAAAATCATGAAATTAAAACGCGGTTCCACAATAATAGTTATAAAAAAAATTTTTAAAATTATATCAGACGGAATTATCAGTGGTATCTTCATTACCGTTTATGTGAAAAACAAATCCGGACATTTATATAGACAACCCGGGGTGGTATAGAGGTAACACAGGAACAGGAAGCTGACATTATATTATTACAAAATGACTAAATCAATCCTGTTGCAAACAAGAATAATAAAAACATTAGATCGTAAATGTTGGACGATATGTTGCTAAAAATAACACTGGATTCTTAAATGTACCAGAGGTATAACAATAAAAACATAAAAACTGATAAAAAAAAAACGGATAAACCTAAAACGAGGAGTATAATGTTTAAAGAATAATATACGACAAATATCCGATGATTAAAATGCAGTATTGAACTGCAAACAGGGTTCGAATTAAATGTATTTTGAACCTTGAACCCCCTCTGTACACTGTGCTTTACATTTAATTTCGTGTTTAAGAGCACGAAACGAGTTTCGCATTGAAATACATTAGTTTGAAATTCGTTCTGAGGAACACGAAAAAGATGAAAAAATCGTGTTGACATGCACGAAACATTAGATTAACAAACGTGACAGTTTCACGAATTCCAGTGAGACCGGGTTGGGTGTGAAAGACACCTGTCCGCTCAGCGAACATTTGGAGCACTTTCATGTTGTGGGCGGTTTTCCCCCTGATATCCTCCATGATTTGCTTGAAGGTATCGTTCCTTCTGAGCTGTGCATTTGCATTCAGGACTTGATAAAAAGGAAGTTCCTTACACTTGAGATGCTCAATTGTGCTATAAAGGATTTTCCCTATGCACATTCAGACAAGACTAACCAGCCTCAGGCAATACCAAAAACATTTCAAGCAAGAGGGACCATTGGAGGAAATGGTCATGAAAATTGGAGCTTGATCAGACTGATTCCCCTGTTGATTGGTCATCATATCCCAG
This sequence comes from Toxotes chatareus, assembly GCA_016801885.1. Taxonomy (NCBI): domain Eukaryota; kingdom Metazoa; phylum Chordata; class Actinopteri; family Toxotidae; genus Toxotes; species Toxotes chatareus. Next base: position 136,820 of record JAFBJY010001417.1, read on the forward strand.
GGGGAGATGAAACATGGGAAGTTCTGCTGTGCTTGAAAGATGTGGTTGAATTGGCCATGTCTTCAAGATTTACCGAGGAGGTGCTCCACTATCTGGATTTCAAGGTGTCAGAGCATAGGTCTTTGCTTCAAAGGGCATTCCCTCATTACAGGCTCCGTCCAAAACACCATTACCTGGAGCATTATCCCCATCTGATTCAAGTATATGGACCACTTGCGGATGTGTGGACAATGAGGTTTGAGGGGAAGCACAAATTTTTCAAGCGTGTCATTCGTGAAGCCTACAACTTCAGAAATGTTCCTCTGACTTTAGCTGATAGACATCAGAAGATGATGGCCTACCACTTAGAGTCTGCTTCATTTTTTAAACCGGCATTAGAACTGGATAAAGTAAAGAGCATCCTTGTTTCTTCCCTTCCAGACGGTGTGCAGCAATATTTGTTGGCAAGATATTCACCTCAAAAGACAGTCCTTGCAGCAAGATCTGTCTTCATAGATGGGATTAAGTATGCAAGTGACATGTTGGTGTCTGTTGGTTCATGTGCAGGTCTTCCAGAGTTCAGGCAGATTCATCAGATTTTGATTGTGGATACCAATGTTATGTTCATTTGCAGACAGATGTTTGCATGGTATCATGAACACCTTAGATCTTACTGAAGTCTGCAAAAGTAGCTCAAGCCTGCTTGTAACCCAGTTAAAGGACCTCAATGACATTGTTCCCCTCTCTGCCTACAGAGTGAAAGGCCAGCTGTTTGTTACCCTGAAACGTTACATTTTGTGCTGAAGTTTTTTTTTCCCTTTCAGAATCATGGACCAATCCTGGCCAGTGAGAGTAGTGGTTGGTGAAAACGACATTCGCAAGGTCAGTTTCCAAGAAAGGCCCAATAGTTTGGAAGAACTCATAAGTGAGCTGAAAAAACGCTCAATCTGCAATATGACTTCATGCTTCACTATGAAGACCCGGAGTTCAACAATGCTTTTTGCAACGTCTCAGATTTAACCGAATTACCCACAAGACCAACACTGAAGATCGTCTCACTTGAAAATGTAACCGTGACATTGTCTTCAGTCAGCCCTTTATCTTCAGCCTGTGACTGGTCTACAGCAAGTTCATCTGACACCGAAATTCTGCCACACAACACGGAAACCTCACGTGACCCATGGCCATCCACATTTGAGGTGCCATATTTCTCTGTGGATATTGAATATAGACTGAGACAGGGAAACCTCATTTACATGAGAGATGGAACACGCATGTCAGTGTCACGAGACATGAAGCATGACATTTTGCAGAAGCTAGCAGAGGAGATGTATAAATACTCAGCTTATCCCCAAGATGAACACTTCTGTATTGTTGCTGAGGCACTGATCAGTTAGCACCCTTGCCTTAAAGAACCAGGATCCACCAGGGCTTGCAATGGATGGAAGAACAGCTTAAAATTCAAAATGGGTAATCTCCGTGCCAAACTCCGCCAATGTGGAATGGTAGATGTGTCTGTCAACGGTAACAAAAAAACCCGACAGAACCCAGGTGGAGAGCCACCAGCAAAAAATCTAAAGAGACCCAGGAGAAGTGAGACAAACTTTCTGCCTAATTTTCCACTGGGTGAGGATGGACTGACACTTGAAAGCTCTCGACAGAACCTGGAAAATGAAATGAAGAAAAGGTCGCCAAATCTACTCTATGTGAATCGCCTGATGAGCCAGACCTTCTCATTGAGACGTAAAGAAATTGTGGAAGAGCAGCCATCTGTAAAGCAGATGTTGGAACGCTGGCCAGCTCTTTTTAGGAAACAACAGGTAAGCAAAGAGGAAAATGTAGAAAATACAAATGGGCCACCCCATACAATTTGTCAACCAATTTTGTGGTTCTCTTTTCACTTTTTTTAATAAGATATTGTGTTTCTCTTGTTTTGTCCATAAAGATTTTTGCAGAGTTCACCAGAGTGGCAAGTAGGGATCTAGAGCAAGACTTCTTTGAGTCCTTGGACCGCCACACCCCACGTTTCCTGGAGATCTTCAAGGCTAAGAAGGGAATCATTGGCAATACACTCTCAGAGATCCTTGTCCAGGTTGAAAACAGGGTAAGCATTCCTTCTCTTTTTGTCTAAGGGACAGGAAATTCTGTTCAGTTGAACATGCACACAATCACACAATTCCTCTTACTCATTTACAGTAATCATTTTAGGCAAAACCAGCCACTTTTGCCTCATATTAATTGTACAAAGGCAAAAAGGATATCAACATTATATCTTAGCAAGACAATAAATAAGTGCTCTCACAAGCGCTCTCAATGAACAATTATCACTTACTTTGGAAAAATGTGATACAGTTTCTTCAGACAATGCTTTTATTTAGTTTTACTGTTTTTCTCCTACTGTTAGACAAATGATGTGATTGCCAAGAGGACTGCTGTCCTGCGCTGTCTGTCGGTTTTCCTCGGGATGATGGAAGAGAATTCTACCACGTTTGTTTTGTAAGTATTCCAAAATATGGTGTGTTCTTTGGTCTTATACGTGCACTAGGAAGCCAAGGTTTTCACCTGATTTGTATTTTTTTTTTACTTTTCTTAATATCCACAGGATTCAGATTCCATGGCAGATTTCAGCCATGTTCCTGTGGGAATATTGACTGTCATTCCTGAAGTCAGTGAGCAGCCACGCCCAAGTGTTTCTACACCTTGAACCATCCAGCATTGGCATTATTCTGGAAGGTACAGTTGTCATGGATGACATTGAAAGCCACGATCAAGCTGTTTGCCTTATATTTGGACTAATCTATGCCCTTCATCTTGATTATCCAAAAGTCTAAAAACACCTTTGACTTCATTCAAAGGGTGATGCTCAGTCTGGGTGTAGGTAACCTCAGGCCAAAACTTCAGAGCTTGAAAAATGCACTTTTGTTGTAGAGGCTCAAAGCTGCACGCATCTACAACTAACAGTTAAAGATGCTGAAGCATAGACACTTGATTACAGACAGATGATTTGGGGTACTTCTATTATTACTATTATTTCAGTTTGTACAGTTAGGTTTGTGGTTACCTACATTTTTTATTATTACCTAATTGTATTGTGTTAAATATATGGGGTATTTTTGTTTTAATCAACCAACACTAACTTGTTAGTTAGTCACTAAGTTTAGAAAATAAAAGCCCAAGTTTAAATACTCACTATTAGTGGAGCAGAGATGTAATAGTAATATATTGTTGCAATGTATTGTTATTTTGACATTTTGTGGATTTGTGACATATTGCCCCAAGTAAGGCTAAGTAAGTTTCAATACAAGAGGGTTTACAACTTTTTTACAAATTGGAGTCAAATGTTACGCTACAGTGCCTTCCTGTTACAGTTCAAAGCATACTGATGCTTTATTTAGCCTGAAAGTCGACTAGAGCTTCCTTGTGGTAAGGCTAAAAGTATGATTTATTTGAATTATAGAATTTTATTTGTTTCACTGGCATTGGCCTTTTGTGAAGAGGCTTGTTATAATAGATTTTTGTTTAAAATAAACAGAGCCTTGTGAACTTATCATCCTTTGTTGTGCTTACTTTATTCATATAAGGCAATCGGTTTCCTAGATTCTACTAAGTAAACAGTACTGTTCATGTAGGTTGGACTAACTTGATATAGCTAAGTAAATAACAAGTTAATGTTACTTGCTGTTTCTAAGTTGAAACAACCTAACCAAACTAAGTTAAAATTACTTCACAAAATTAAGTACATACAACAAATCTTAAGTACACAGAACAAGAATATGTAAAGTAACCAAACTTAAAACTATTAGTTATAGTTACTTACCTTTTCAAGGCAATCGGTTTCCTATATTTTTTTAGTAAAGTCAACTTGTCAGATTTTAGAGTGTACAGCAAAGTGACAATAAAGCCTGATTTGATTTAATTTGATTTGAAATTAACAACAGGCAGAGTGGGAATGAACTTGTAAAAATAAAAAGCACCAGCAGTATTGTAAAGTGGAAGTTAGGCTGCACTATGAAAACACAACAACCAGGGTGATAACGTGGAAAACATCACAAGGGAAAGGACTGTCAGAAATATGTGATACAGTGTGAAAATGAAAATGACGAATGACAACATCAGCAGTAAAAGTACACAAGTATTATCAGCAGCCAGAGGATTTAATTCAATTCAATTCAATTTTATTTATATAGCGCCTTCCACAATCAAAATTGTCTCAAAGCGCTTTACAGAGACCCAGACCCTGACCCCAGATCAGCACTTCAGGTGACAGAGGCAAGAAAAAACTCCCTTTTAACAGGAAGAAACTTTGAGCAGAACCTGGATCATATGGGGGACCCTCCTGCTGATGCCCGGGCTGGGTGAAAGGAGGAAAAGGAGGAAGACAGGACAGCTAGGAATGGAGGAGAGGGGGAGAAAGACATGCAGCATAATACAAACAGGGTTGGCACTGGACAATGTTAGAGGGCCAGCATTCAGATTACAGAACAGTTAGTGGATACTGTGTGCTCAGCAGATTACAGTTATGATAGGAAACAGAGCACAGAAGCAAAAAACTGTCATGACTGGTAATTATTTACATTACAGTCTGCAAAGAATATTAATCCAACATGTATCTGTAGCAGAGTGGAACATTAAACATAGTAACGCGTTAGAAATGGATCACTGTAGGCAATAAACAGGCTGCTGTTTATCATTTTTGGGCTTGGTCGAGAGATTGAACCCACGACCCTCCGATCTCAGGCTGATCCAAAGTCCAAAGGCGCACTCTTAACTTGCTGCGCCACAGCTGCCCCCCAAAAGCATGTTGCATTGGCCGAATCGAACCCGGCCTCCCCGTGGCAGGCGAGAATTCTACCACTGAACCACCAATGCAAGCTTATTGTCTAATCTCATGCCTCCAAGGGAGATTGTGACCTGATCGCAGCACCTTAGACTGTTCGGCCATCCTGATTTACTACTTCAGTAAAAGTCCAGGTAGGATTAGGCTCTTGGCCTTGGCGCTGACGTATGCAGGTGGTCGCTATGGAGACCCTATAAATTCAAAAGACTCGTTCCTCAACCACCATTTCACTCTGAGACTTCAGAGGAGAAAGATTTCAGTCGATTTATTTCTGCTAAAGCGAGTAAGCTAGCTTCTAAAAAACGACGCAGCCTGACTTCAGATCAACCAAGTAACATTTCACAGAAAAAGTGACAATATAAGGAGTTAAATATGATTTAAATTACTTTTTTCAACCAGTTTTTCTCGACGCCTTGACTGAATTTAGTGAGGCGTCGAAAATTCCAGAACCTCAGAGACTGACTTTAATGCAGCGTCCATTTTGTGCAGTAACATATTTAATATAAAACATCAAAGTCTTTGGTTGCACTGAAATGTTCAGACAGAAGTAACCCTGCCCAGCTGTCAACCTGCTGCTGCTTTTAAAGCAAACACATTCAGTGTTAGCTTGTTTAAACTTCTTAGGGAAAATTAAATCATGCATATTACACAGGTTTGCATTCATCCTCCACCTTCAGTAAATTGCTGCTTTTAAAGATACAGTAGTTTCCACTTTGAGCTGGACATTTTTCTGTAGATGAACCCACATTCATCATTTTATTGGCCAGTGTATAAGTGATCACTGTTTATGTTGTTTTTGTTTCTGTACTGTGAAGTTTTAATGTGATATTACAGCAATGAATAAAGAAATAAGCAGATAAATTAGGAAAGGAAAGAGAAAAAAAGAACATTTCCACACAGAGTAGAAAAATGTTTTTCTAATGAAGGGAAACATCAGTGAGCTCAGCAGGTCGAAGGGAGCAACACATTTATTGTTGAGTGTTGAGTCACACATAGTTGTGTTGAGTTAAGCAGAGCCCCATCCTAAACTCTGTGTTAATGCTTCCAGATGTGTGATCTGCCTTTTCACCTCCGTGACCACAGCTACTGGAGGAGAGAGTCCACCAGGAGCCAGATGAGCACCAACAGGGTGAGACTCCTTTCTTTTACTGTCTGGGCAAAAATGTGGATCCTGTTAGATTTGTTATGAGCTTGTGCTGATTTGAAATAATCAGATTTTCAAGATTATCTTTAGTTTAAGTGCTTTAATAGCTAATGTTTTGATGAGGGTAATTGTCATCAACCTCAGTGATTACACTGGTTACATATTATAAAATGTTCATGTAAGATTGAAGGGAAACCAACACTCACGAGCACATGTGGCATAAAACTGTAAATGGTTTTATGATTAGTTGAAAAACACAAAATAATTATTAATCATCAACCCATCAAGTTGTACACTAATACAATCACACAGTTATGACCCTCAAGAAAAGACAAAGACGTTGTGGACAATGGACTTGTTTTGCTGGTGTACATTATTTTCCTTTTGATTTTAAATTTGTTTCTAGTTTGATTTGAATTCTGAACAAATGGTCACTACTGAAGGTGAACTGTGAGGGATTCATGGAAAAATAGATTTTTCCTTTATTACTATACATGAAAGAGTTTATTTGCATTTAGTTTGAAGGGAGTCAGTGGAGATATTAGATAGTAAAACGTTACAGACTGGCGATGCCTCCCACCCCCAGGATTGACATCCTGTCAGTTTAACTTGGTCCAGTCCAGTGTTGCCATGGCGCCTCTGCTCTTTTTCCTCAGAGCTTCGTGTTGAATCCACTGATGTTACAGCAGCAGTCTGAGAGGACTTTAAGGGAACTAGTTTGACCTGGTCCTTGACTTTCTCTCTGTGTTCATCTCTGCAACAGGCGGCTGTACGCAGGGGAGGAGACCGAGGGAGCAGGAGACCAACTCCAGAGTCCCAGCCCCAGCCCTCCACCTCTGCTCCACAGGCTATACCGGACAGTGTCCAGCAGGAGGTCAGTGCTCTAATAGATAAGTGTTGGTTTTCACCTGTCTCCTGTCTTTGTGTTGGTCAGAAACATTTTATCCTGGCTCAGTGGTCACCACACACATTTGTCCCACTCTACTGCAGCAGTCTAAAGGGTGTAGCTGATGTAGTCTGACCTTCCTTCTCCTCCACTCTCTGTCTCTGTAAAATGATCCAGCCCAGAGTCCTCCCACAGCCTGTGGCCCACGTTCAGCAGGATGACGTCATGCACTTGTCCCTCTGGCCCGTCCCCCAGCCTGCTGCTCACTGTCCCTCTGCTTTTGATGCACTGGAGTTTTTCATGTCCATGTCATGTTTCATGTCATGTTTATTTTCTTCTGCACTTTCCTAGAAGAAAAAGAAGAAAAATTGCATGTTAGTAAATTTAGCTTTAGTAAGTTTCAACTGTTTTTAGTATTTAGATAAGTTTTTACTCTTTTTAGTATATAGAAAAGTTTCTGTTCTTTTTAATGTAAGATCAGTTTAACTGTAGTATTTAGATAAGTTTGAACCCTCAATAGTATTTAATAGCACCTTCTTTAAAACCTTTTAAAAGAGAAAAAGGTTTCCAACTCAGTCCTTCAAACTTTCATTTTCTTCTACAGTCAAAAAAAGGAAAGCTTTGAAACTAGTTTCATTTGTGAAGAGGAGCAATGAGGAGTTCAGGCTTCCTGGAGCAGAAGTAGGAAATGTGTTGCTATATTTGATTGTGTGAGAATTTAGTAGTTGAAGTCTAACCTGTGTTAGGCAGTCAAACAAAGGAAAAATGAATTAGCCTTACTATGTATATAGGTTTAGTACATCTTAGTACTTAGTCCACTATTAAGCTCAGTATTCCAAATTGGCATAACTTCCATCACAGAGGTAAAAGGCTTTATGAGGGTCTACAGACAATATTCCACCCCAACATCCACAGTTCATATGTCAGTATAATGACAGAAAATACCAATCAAAAGTACAATGGTTTTTTTTGATGATTTTTTTGTTTTTTCTGACCCTACTTTTTAGTTTATTTAGTAATTTTTTGTTTGATAAATTTCTCATTTTCCTTTAACACCCTTGAGGCCCTTTTAGGGCTTTTCAGTTGTATTTTTTGCTCTCATTTTGGCAGTTTTTATGCTGAGATGATGATATTTGACAAAGGTATTAATATTTTTATGAATTTTGAAATTTCAGCATAACACTGAAAAAAAAACAAAATTTTGCACTGTCTAGACAAAATACTCACTTTAAGGATCATGGTCACATTTTTTTTTAGGTCACATTTACTACCATTAAAATCACTTTTTTAAATTCTACTGCCACTGCAATCCAGAAATGTGAATCCTGTAATTTCCTCTGTAACCCTGTCATTCAGAGATTCAGATCACCACCACATCCACCATTTCCCCATATTTGCAGAGAGGCATTGTGGGACATAATTACCTTATTTGAACTGATAGGATGTAACAGTGGCTGTAGGCCAGTGGAATAAATTATTTCAACTATAAAACTATTTTGGGTGTGTTCTATGGATGTCAGAGTCTGGTGTGTATGTGTATTGAAAAATTTTAATATGTGTGTGAGTGTGTAGTGTAGAAAAAAATAAATGTACTGATGAAAACCATGAAAAACTGTATTTTTGTATCTCATAGTTATGGTATAAAAAAAAAAACAAAACATGCATTTCATGATGTTAGGAATGCATCTTGAACTTAAGCCTTCAAATTTGTAGTTTTTTGTGTTTTTCATCTGATCCACTCATTTCCTATATGATAGATTTGCAGAGACATTATATGGTATTTACAGTGTGTTACATTTTATGGTGCAAAATGCTATTTTTAGGGTTATAGAGATTTCCAGGCCACTAAAGCAAGTTTATTCATTTTAAAATGGTGTCTTTGTATTCCTATGCATATGTAAGGATTGTGTGTGTGTGTGTGTGTGTGTGTGTGTGTGCGCGCGTGCGTGTGTGTGTGTGTGTGTGTGGGGGGGGGGGGCGAGGTGCGATCTGCAAGATCAAAGGCTCTTATTGCATTTTCCGTGTTTGAAGTGAAAAGATAAAAAGATTATCAAAATCCTCTTATATCAACATGACTTCTGACCATGTCTGCATCATAATAAATGTTTGGGAACCACCAAGCCCCGAATCCCTGCAGAGTGTAAACAAGGCAGCCATGCTCCTGAGTTAGTTTATGCAGGTGCACCTGCAGATGCCACTGGAAAGTTATACATTGTGGCCATGGCCAGAATTGTGCATTTCTACCAACCTGCAGTCATGGAAAAACATATCAGCCTGGAGCAAGCCGTAGAAATAGTTACTGCCAGTGTTGCAGCTTCGAGACCGACTCACCGTGGCCGAAGAGGCCGCCCGACGCAGCGCGTAGCCCGAGCTTCCAGAGCTGTACGCTCCGCTCCCTCCGGACGCTCAAGGACCCCGCAGCGCCCAGCCCGCACTGCCACCTTGTCCCCTCCTCAGCCTCCGGGTCTCTCCAGTTCGACCACCGAAGACGACAGCAATTCCGTGTCCGAACGGGAATGGGAGTTCCCGCCGCAGGCCGGTTCCGCCGCTGCCTCTGACGGCAGCTCCTCCGGATCGGAGGTCACCGGTTACGGGGCGGAGGAGAGAGAGAAATGGCAGGCGAAAAACGGAGTGATGTGGGAACGCACCGAGGCTAACACAATGCGTTACACACCAGCCGCCCGTCTCCCTGAGGGGCCAACGGCATATGCCCTCCACCGCATCAGCGATATCCAGTCCAGCATGGATTTATTCATGTCGGAGGATATAGTCCAGCTGGTGCTGGAATTCACCAATCTCCACGGCCGGCGTACAGATGGTGATGGCTGGGAAGACATAACGGCGACGGAGCTGAGAGCGTTCTTTGGGCTGCTGATTTTGGCTGGTGTGTACCGGTCACGGGGCGAGGCAACGAAAAGCCTGTGGGCAGAGGGCACGGGACGAGCCATCTTCCCGGCCACTATGAGTCGCAGGAAGTTTGAGAAGATAGTCGTAATGATTAGATTTGACGATAAACTGTCTCGACCGAGACGGCTGAGGGACAGCAAGCTGGCGGCTATTTGGCCGCTATGGGAGAAGTGGGGAACAACGGCTCCAGTTGCTCAATCCGGGAGTTGACATCTGCGTAGATGAGCAGCTGGTGCCGTTCAAGGGTCGCTGTCGTTTTCGGCAGTACATCCCCAGAAAACCCGCTCGCTATGGCCTCAAAATTTGGGTCGCCTGCGACGCGCGGACCTCCTATGCGTGGAGGATGTCTGTGTATACGGGGAAGCAAGAAGGAGCTCGCCCGGAGTTGAACCAAGGCAAGAGAGTTGTCATGGAGCTGGTGGATGGACTGGAGGGTCACACTGTCACTTGTGACAATTTCTTTACGTCTTATGGACTTGGAGAAGAGCTCCTGAGAAGGAAGATTGCCATGGTGGGAACCATGCGGAAAAATAAGCCTGAGCTGCCCCCGAAGCTGCTAGAGGTGAGGCAACGGGCCATCCTGTCTTCCGTCTTTGCGTTCTCCAGCACCCACACGGCGGTGTCCTACATTCCGAAGCAGGGGAAGAACGTCATCCTGATGAGCACTAAACATCGGGAGCTCGCCGTCAGTGACGAACCCAACCGAAAGCCGCGGATAATCCTGGACTACAACAGCAAAAAAAAGGGCGGTTATTATTATTATTATTATTATTATTATTATTATTATTATTATTTATAATTATTTAGATTATTATTACTGTATCGGAGCTTCCAGGGGAGGCTGGAGTGTTATGCGGGCATTAGAGGCCCAGAGCGGGGCAGACACTTGCCGTCGTGCCTGGGGCAGAAAAAAAAGACAAAATATTTTATGATTATTTTTATTATTATTATTACTTTATTATTCCTATTTGGTAGCCCGTTTCTTGCGTTCTTAGAAAGAATGGATGATATATTTGGGTATGATAAATAAGAATATGTATTCTGTATTTTTTTCTCCCCTTCATCAGGTTATCGGAACCTACAGCTGCCGGCGCAAGAGCCAGAGGTGGCCGCTGAAACTGTTTTACAACATCTTTGATGTTTCAGCATACAACGCCTTTGTTCTGTGGATGTGTGTAGATCCTCTCTGGAGAGAGAGCGACACTCACAAGCGGCGCTTGTTTTTAGAGGAGCTAGGGAAAGCACTGGTGAGTCCACTCATGCAGGAACGTCAACGGCTACCCCGACATCCCAGCGCCCTTGCTCTGGTGGTTGCAGCACGGGGAGGGCAACCGGAGGAGAACGACGGCCCGTCAGCCACGGCAGGGGGGAGGCGACAGTGCCATTCCTGCAAAAAGAGAATCCGCAACACCTGCGGCAAATGTGGACAATACATCAGCAGAGCCCACACCTCCATGCTCTGCAGCACCTGCTGCCCCTGAGACTCGGACTTTTGTATTGATAAGTATCGTGTTCATAATTACCAGCACTTATAGTTGAGTTTGAGTCACGTTCATTTGTTATTATGTCTGTTTTTATCAACTATTCTTTTATTTACATGTTTGAAATAAATTTCAGAGTTCAAAATATGACATCCAGATGTCATGTTTTATATTTTTATGAAGGCTATATATTTATGGTACCCGTTTTTTATATTTCATATTTTAGATATGATCCCGTGACCTAAAAGGGCTTTAAGAGGACGAACGGGATTTTTTTTGTATTTTTTGTAATAGCACAAAATTAATAATTGATCAAAATCAGTGTTGTTGCTAATCATTGACATATCCCAGTCTGATAATCCCTGCACAAAAAAAATACACTTTGCATTCATCAAATAGGAAATAATTCATTTTTTCTGTAAAGAAATGGTGGAAATATATAAATAAACTGGCATTTAAAGGGTTAAAGTTATGAAAATGAATTCACTATTGCTATGCATGATGAGGACAGAAGTTAATGACAACAAAAAATATTTTTTCATGTTTTAGATTTTTAGATATGATCCCGTGACCAAAAAGGGCTTTAAGAGGCAGAACGGGATTTTTTTTGTGAAGATCTCAGAGGGTTAAATTAATATTCATGTCACACTGACTCCAGCCACTAGAGGTCAGGAGTGCACAGTTTTAAAGTGCTCTGATTATGTCAGTCTCTGAGTCTCACAGTCTGAATTAATGTGAGTGATTTACAACCCAATCTTTCACATCTCCTGAGCTCTGGAGCCTGAAACCAGTGGAACACACATTCATTTAGCTGTCAGATGAATAAACAATGCAACATGTATGAATATTACAATGAACATTTCAATATGAAGAGTAGGAAGAATAAGTTTGGATGGAACATTGTCAGAGGGTTTGGGTTAGGGTGGGGTAGACCCTCCTAAAGACCTGTTATATTAGAAAGAAGTAGTACTTATAAAGAAGGACTTTATGTGTTTTTAAGTTGATTTCATTTGACTAAATCCTTTTATCAGCAAAAATAATGAAAGTTTTTTTTCTAAAATGTAAAATGTATTAACGGTCTTACAGAGGTGGCATTTTTTGGCTTCTTTTTCTACATTGAGTCCATATTTTTCTCTCTTTCTGTGGTGAACTTGTCATAATGACTGTGTAGAAGAAGCAAAGAGCTGTAAGAGGTTCTGTAGACAGTGTTCCATTGAAACCCTTTTTTTGCTGTAGTGCACACATCACTGACTTCAGAAGATGTGAAAAGTATTGTCTAAACATACAGTCTCATAGTGTTTGTAAGTAATATCAGAATGATTTGGTTCTGTCTAAATATATTGAATTATGAAGAGTTGGATAGAAACATTGCAGAATGAACAATAGGAGACATGTATTTGAATGGAACACTGTCACAGGGTGAGGGAGGGCCAGAGCCTCCTAAAGCTTTTTCCTTCTGTTACACAGTTCAACACAGACAAACTCATTCAAACATATCAGCATAAATATACATGTGTAGCTCATGTGGTAACAGAAGCTTTGTGACAGTGCTTTGCTTGGTTTTTATTACTGGGCTAACCCACTCTGCCTTCTATCTTGATGTCTTACATAGTGTATTTAGAGTTGTCCATGTCCAAATATTAAGCTGCAAAATTCAATCATGTTCAGTTGTTTGACAACAGAAACATAAACATGTGTTAGTGGTAACAGTTGGTCTAATGACTGTAGTGATATTTCAGTATTTCAGCAGCAGAAGAAGCAGCAGGATTAGTTCTAATGGCTTCATAACAGAGGTAAAGAGCTTCAGCAGAGTCTAGTGGAAATATTCACTTCTGTTTTTTCATCCATCACTGTGCTCACTTTTTCTCTGAAGTTTCCACAGACAGTTGAACCTGTTCAGCTCATTGGAGTCTTATCTTCACCTAAACAGGAAAACTCAACGATTCTGAGCATCTAAACCTCGTAGACGCTCAGTCAGATTATCTATCAGACACTCAGAGGAAAGATCCAGTGAAGCTGTTTAGCCTGATTCAGCATCACATGGATGTGGGGATGCTCAGTATATTAACCACGTTCCACAGATAGACGCGTCAGCTGGCTGCAGTATCATGTACTAATAACCTCTTCATTTGTTTTTGTTCTATTCTATGAACCTGTACCATCACTGTAAAATAGCTTATATTCAATTATTTGAACCTAATTACATGATTTTTCGATGGTAAAACTTCAGTCAAAAACACTTTCACTGAAAGTAAAGGTGATTTTTTACAGAATATTAAGGTTTTTCCAACATCAAAAGACATTTTACATCACAAAAGATCTACAACTGCCAGTTCAGTGAAATGTCTAACTGCATGCAGTTCCTGGGTTTTATATTTCTGCTAATAGTCTTATCACTGTGGGAAAAAACAAGTCCTCTTCATTACGTTCCCTCAATAGTGAGAAAGTTCTCATTAATTGTACACTGTGCCTCTAGGTGTCTTGATTTCTAATGAATGTCCAGATCACAGTGTTTCTTTCCTCCAGATGTCAGTGTGAAAAATTCCTGTCATGTTTGACTAGAAATGTGTGAGAATTTAGTAGTTGAAGTCTAACCTGTGTTTAAACAGGCTGAATAAAGTTGTTTTGGACTCCATAACCAGCTGAACCAGCAGGTTTTAATGACAGAAAATCTGTAAAACTGAGTTTGAACAATGTGAACAGTCAGGCAGGGATGGATTTCAGTGTTGTTACTGACAAAGAAAAAATAATTCTTCCAGTCCAACAGAACACCTGTCTGTAGCACCTGATCCTCACACATTCACACCTCGCTTTGTGTGAGTATGAAATTTTGCCGCCACCTGGTTAGCTCAGTTGGTAGAGCATGAGACTCAACCTCTCAGCGTCGTGGGTTTGAATCCCACTCCGGGTGGCACCACCTCCCATGGTGGGCCTTCGGTGCATTGTGAAATGGGCGGGCTGACCCCGCGACTTGGACCTGGACCCAGATAAGTGGCAGAGGATGACATGACATGAAGTTTTGCCAAGAACAGTGAGGAATCTTGTGGTGAAGGAGTTCAAAGAGTCGACAGTGAACAAGCAGGTGGGAAAAAATGAGTGTTTATCACAATTGTTCTGATAAACATTCTGTCTTAATGTCAAGATCAGAAACTTTAAAGAGGACAGAAAGATGAAGTCGTGATATGAACCATAAAAAGAAAAAAAAACACACTAACTTTTTCACAACTAATGCAGCATCTGACTTTCCAGTGGAAAACTTTTAACCTTTAAAAACAGCAGGAAATGTTTGATTTGCACTGGCAGTAACATCACACATCTCTTATACAGACTGAAAATGATCAGTAAACCATGAGATCAGGCTGAGATCTCAAAGTACAAACTATAAACACAAACCATAATGTCTGGTAGACAAGTAGAGCAACCGTAGGAAGTGATGTGGACTTTCCTGTAGTTTCCTCTTGTCCTTGTAACAGCAGTAGCTCCTCCCTTCCTTGTCAATAATTGTGCAGAAATATCTGAGTGCTTCTTTCTTCCTAAATCATGAGTCCTGTCCAGTCCAACTGTTTCTGCTCCTGTTTGACTTCTGAACTTGTCTCTGGCTGTGTGTCCACTTACTGCAGCCTGTGACATCAGGCTGTAGAATGTTGATACATCAAAGGCATCAAAGGACAAACACACACACAAACACAGGTACTTATGTCTTTGTGCTGACATAATGCATTCCCTGGCCCTTACCCTAACCCTAACTAAAACCCAATTCTAATTCTAACCCTGAAACCAAGTCTTAACCCTCAAACAGCAACATGAACACAGATGGAAACACTGCAGAGCTGCTTTGGATGGTTTAACAGGTAGAGATCATCAAATAATGGAATGACCTGATACCTTCATCTGTATCTATATACACATGGAGGAAATCCCCCAAACACAAACTTAACGACTAACAAATGCACTTTCATGTCAACTCACACACCAGATGAAAAAACAAGTCATGTTTTACCTGCATTTTCTGGATCAAAAGAAGAAGATCCAGGACAAAGGAGATCAAGAGACAGGAGGCCCCAAAAAGTGGGAGAAAGAAAAATACAGTTAAAACACAAACTTATAAACAGACATAGAATCAAACAAAGACAGTATTGTGTCCCAGAATATGATGATATAGTTTCATCTTTCACCATCAGCTTCCTACTCCATCTTTCAGATTACAGGTGTAACTGTGATCTCAAGGTGTGTTTTGGTATTTTAACTGTCAAAGGTGCAACAGCATTAAAAATTTCTCTGAGCTTATATTAAAATGAGGTGAAAACTTCATGTACTGTATAAAAGATGGGAAATAATACTCCTCATCAGGGCTGATTATTTTAGTGCTGATGGTACAAGAATGAGCACAGATCCAGAAGTGATCAGAGATACAAGCCTAGAAAGCAGATGAACTTTCTGCATGGATTCATCTCCAACAAAGTTAAATTAAGTGTGGCAGCGTCCTCTTCCTCTTTCAACCATCCTTTGGCCTTGCTCAGTGTCGTGGCAGAGGAGAATGCATGACAATTATAACGAGGATCTAAGAGACAGGCCAGCACCACAGTCTTCTACTTTCTTTTCTACTCCCTCATGGCTTGCCTGAGCGTTCTGATGCCTTTTGTGGATGGCCCCTCATCATCTTGAAGGAGCATCTTCAGCACAGTCAGGCATGGAATGATGCTGATGAGTTGCTGTGGCTCACCTGAAGTGTAACTTCCTCTGTTGGGAGAAGAGTTTCAATTAAATCGGACCAGTGGGACCTGCAAATCCTCCATGTTCACCACAGTAGATGGTAAGCTTTTAAACGCTTTTGTTCCAGCATTCTTTGCAGCATGTGGAGCATTGAGTTCCACCTTGTTGGAACAGCCTGGATTATGCTGTGCTCTGGCAGGCCAAGTTCCTCTGAATGTCTTGCAAACGCTGTTTGGCCAGAATGGAGTGGTGGAAATGTGTGGCACACTTCTTAAGTATTGCAATGACAACTGTGACGGCTCTTTGACTTGACAGACCATCATTCACCACAAGTTGCAAGGTGTGTGCTGTGCAGCTGAGGTCTGGGAGTTCAGCAAGCCTCATTCCCTTCACAATATTTGCTTCATTGTCTCGAAGCACTAGTGCTAGACGATCTTGGCTTATCTTCCAGTCCTCAAGCATACTGAGGAATGTCTCATTCAGATATTCCCCAGTGTGAGACCCATGCATCACTCTTGTATTTAAGACGATCTGCTTTCTTGTCCATTCACCATCAATGAAATGGCATATCAGGCTCATGAGAGACTCTGTCACACCAGACCAGCAGTCTGCTGTGAAGGAGAGAGAGTTGCCAGCATTCTCTGGTTGAATCAGGGCTTTGATCTTGTCCACAACCTTGTAGTGAACTTCTTGCAGCTTTTCAGTTCGGCGCCACTTCTCACTTTTCAGTGCATATCATGGCTCTGCTGCAGCCATGAGGTGCTCAAAGCCAACATCAGACACCACCATGAATGGCTGGTTGTCAGTGACTATCACCTCTATGACTAGTTTGTTCATTAGTTTCACTTTCTTTGTTTCTGAAACATGTCCTCATCCTGATGAGGTTCAGATTCCTGTTTCTTCTGTGCTGTTTCATACAACTCAGGGTGATGAATCCTAAGATGGGACCACAGGTTTGAAGTATTTTTGGTTTTTCCCATTGTTGCTCCCATGCTGACACCTTCATTGCATATATTACAGGCTGCCTTCCCTGGTGTTGGTTGAGTGTAATATTTCCACACTTCCTTTTTAAAGAAGTCAAATTTTTTCGGTCTGAGTTTCATTCAACAGGCTTTCTGCTTCTGCAACACTTTCCTCACACCCTCTACATGGAGGTCAAAGTCTCTGCTAAAGGAGCTCCTCTGTCATCTCCAGGACGACATGTTTTCCCTGGCCGACCTCCACAGCACTGCCAGCAGCCTTTCCTGTATAAATCTGGCACTTCCAGGCATAGGAAGTGGCAACATCAGCAGTGACCCAGATTTTATTTTGCTGGCTTGCTTGGCATATACTGGCAAAAGTTGCACCGCCTTTGAAAGGGACACGCTGCTCATCAACGCACACACCTCTCCCAGGGTTGAAAAGCATGGAGAGGTGATGTAGCCATAGCCATATGTAGCCATAGCTCTGTTGTACCATCCATCCCTCTAGCTCTCACTAGTAATGACTTTATGAGCTTCTTTAGCAACAAAATAGTAGACATTAGAGACAGAATCCATCTCATCCTGCCTACAACTGTTAATGATGTAGGTATGTCTAGAACAGCATCTTTAGAAATGTCTGCCAGTCCTGATTTGTCGTTAGACTGTTTCTCTCCCATAGATCTAGCTGAATTGACTTCAATAGTTTCTAAATCTAAATCATCAACATGTCTTTTGGATCCTATCCCGACCAGACTTCTTAAAGA
Organism: Toxotes chatareus; assembly: GCA_016801885.1. NCBI lineage: Eukaryota > Metazoa > Chordata > Actinopteri > Toxotidae > Toxotes > Toxotes chatareus. Next base: position 154,493 of record JAFBJY010001417.1, read on the forward strand.
TGTGTTGCCTTTGATTGGCACTCACATATTAGATCAGATAAATCTCTCGTTGGTTACAGGATATGTCCCACAGGCTTTTAAGGTTGCAGTTATCAGACCTTTACTTAAAAAGCCTTCTCTGGACTCTGACATTTTGGCAAACTATAGACCTATATCCAATCTCCCTTTAATTCTAAAATTCTTGAAAAGGCTGTTGCAACTCAGTTGTGCGACCATCTACACAGGAACGGTTTGTTTGAAGTTTTTCAGTCAGGATTTAGAGTTCATCATAGCACAGAGACAGCACTGGTGAAAGTTACCAACGACCTTCTTATAGCATCAGATAATGGACTCGTCTCTATACTTGTCCTGCTAGATCTTAGTGCTGCATTTGACACCATTGATCATAATATCCTATTGGATAGATTGGAACATGTTATTGGGATTAAAGGAACAGCACTAGGCTGGTTTAAATCATATCTATCAGATAGATACCAGTTTGTCCATGTTAATGATGATCCCTCCATATATACCAGAGTAAGTCATGGAGTTCCACAGGGTTCTGTGCTTGGACCGATACTGTTCACCTTATACATGCTTCCCTAGGCAATATTATCAGGAAGCATGGAATAAATTTCCATTGCTATGCGGATGATACCCAGCTATATTTATCTATGAAACCAGACGAAACAGATCAGTTAACCATACTTCAGGCATGTCTTAAAGACATAAAGGCCTGGATGACCTGTAACTTTCTTCTTCTGAATTCAGACAAAACTGAGGTTATTTTGTTTGGTCCCAAACACCTCAGAAACAGTTTATCTAATCATATAGTTACTCTGGATGGCATTAATTTAGCCTCCAGTACGACTGTGAGGAACCTTGGAGTTATTTTTGATCAGGATCTGTCCTTTAACTCACATATAAAACAAGTCTCTAGGACCGCCTTCTTTCACCTGCAAGCAATATCAGTAAGATTAGGAACATTCTGTCGCAGAGTGATGCTGAAAAATTAGTCCATGCTTTTGTTACTTCTAGGCTGGACTACTGTAATTCCCTATTATCAGGATGTCCAGTTAACTATCTAAAAAGCATCCAGCTGATCCAAAATGCTGCAGCGAGAGTACTGACTGGAATTAGCAAGAGAGATCACATTACTCCTGTACTAACTTCTCTTCATTGGCTTCCTGTAAAATCCAGAATTGATTTTAAAATCCTTCTCCTTACATATAAGGCCCTCAATGGCCAGGCTCCTTCATATCTCAAAGAGCTGATAGTACCATATCATCCTAACAGATTGCTTCGTTCCCAGAATGCAGGTTTGCTTATGGTTCCCAAAATCTCTAAAAGTAGAATGGGAGGCCGAGCCTTTAGCTATCAGGCCCCTCTCCTATGGAACCAACTGCCAGTTTGGGTTCGGGAAGCAGACACCCTCTCTAATTTTAAAACGAAGCTTAAAACCTTCTTGTTTGATGAAGCTTATAATTAGTTGTAGTTACAGTCCTAGTTATTTATTAAACTTATAGTTAGTCACAGTTATCTCTATAGACACTGTTACAGTTAAGGATATAGCCCTTAGTAGGGCTGGCTCAGGCAACTGAATCATCCCCTAGTTATGCTGCTATAGGCCTAGGCTGCTGGGGGACATCCCATGATTTACTGCGCACTTCTTCTTCTTTCTCTTTCTCTCCTCAGACCCACTCTCAAATCTATTAGCCTTTATTACATGTCATTAACTCTGTGTCCTCTCTGTCCCGTAGTCCTGTGTTTGTTTCTCTCTGGTCTCTCTTTCTCTGTACCTTACTGCAGGTACCTCTGGCTCCGGAGCTGCATGTCCTATGGTCCTGGCTCCACCCACCTGCTGCTGTTTATTGTTTATAATGATCTATTTCTAACATGTTTAATGTTCCGTTCTGCTACAGATAAATATTTGATTAATATTCTTTGCAAACTGTAATGTAAATAATTACCAGTCATGACAGCTTTTTGCCTCCGTGCTCTGTTTCATAATTCTAATCTGCTGAGCACACATTATCCAATAACTGTTCACTAACTGTAATGTAAATACTGACCCACATTGTCTGTATTATGCTGCATGTCTTTCTCCCCCTCTCCTCCATTCCTAGCTGTCCTATCTTCCTCCTTTTCCTCCTTTCACCCAGCCCGGCCATCGGCAGGAGGGTCCCCCATCTGAGCCAGGTTCTGCTCAAGGTTTCTTCCTGTTAAAAGGGAGTTTTCCTTGCCACTGTCGCCTTAAGTGCTTGCTCTGGGGTCAGGCTCTGGGTCTCTGTAAAGCGCTTTGAGACAATTTTGATTGTGGAAGGCGCTATATAAATAAAATTGAATTGAATTGAATTGAATTGAATGTATCCACACAGATTGAGCGGATGAGTGTAAGCTTGTCCTCTCTGAGACAAGAAGGCTTGTTCAGCTTGTCATCAAATCAGAGGGTGGAGTTGATTACCCTGATTTTGGTGTGATTCATGGTGGCCCGGAAGATGGCACATCCACTGTGGTCATCCCAGAGACTGGAGGTGGATTCCCCCTTGGACCGGTACACTCCAGCCAAAATCAGGAGTCCAATGTAGGCTTTCACCTCACTGTGATCTATATCACTCCAGTTTTGCGCTGTGCGTCCTCCATGTTAAATCAAATCAAAAGAGGATTCCACATCACAAGTCCTGGTGATGGCATACCATGTCGTCCCCGGAGTCACACCTGTGGCAACAGGAACATAGTGAGTAGTCTCTGCATTTGTTGGAAAACTGAACCATCCCACACACCATTAAACACTGTCACAGCTCATTAGCATCACGTTCTACCTGCAATTCAAGATCAACGAGTTGGTTCAGGATGGTGCAAAACACGAGACAACAAACAATCAGACACCAGACATGAAGTGCATCATGTTAAAATCAGAGCAAAGCAGCAACGATTACAAAAAGACAGAAAGTCAAACATGTGAGAGCACGATTGAATGTGGAGGAAGAGACAGAGATGATGGTTCTACTTCAGTCCAGCTGCTGAAAACTGTTTCCACTGCAGTTCTACTCCAAGGTGGAAAAATACAGAATATTACCTGACACTTCTAGCAGACAGGAGCTGAAAACTTCACACAGAAAATACAAGTAACAAAGAGAGGAACGAGAGGAAGAGAAAGTGGGTGGACAAAGAGAAAAGAAGGAGCTGAGAGAGAGCAATGGAGGAGAGAAACTTTAAAGTCCAACAGTGATTCATCATAGTTTGTGAAAACTACCTGATACTTGTCCTGAGTGTTCAGTCAGTGAAAGAAACCATGAAAACAAAGCTGATCCTTCATTTTACATTTATCATGAATGACTAAGGGACTTTTTTTTTGATCACTTGATTATTCATCTGAGAAAAGCAGTAAGTTCTTTGAGTTACTGAGTCACTGCAGTGTGTTCAAAACAACTACACATTTCATATGCTGAAGGAATTGTTAGGTTTGTGTCATGTCCAACAGTCGACAATCAACCAAATACCCAACAAATCTAAGTCATTTAGCTTTGTAGCTCTGCACACATCCTTCTTCAAACACTGTGGTTTATGACACTGCCAGTTAAGTCTGGACTTCAAACCAGTTCAAACACAGTCATGCAGCATGTAGATGCAGAATGTAAATCATTTTCTCAAACAGCTGCACCAGCACTGAGGAATAAACATCAATGATAATTCATCATGATTTATGAAGTTTAATGTTTCTGTTGTTTTACTGTTTGAAAGAGGAGAAACAATGTGGATGAAAACAGCTCTGCTCCAATGAAGGAAGCAGAACTAGAAACAGGCAGAGACACCTGCTGTACTGATTTCATCAACACTAACAGAGAAACACAGAGATGGAGTGAAGTTCCATTCATGCATCTTAGTTTAATCTTTAAGGTTTATTCTGGACCATGGAAAATAAAAGCCCCAGAAAAAGCTAGTACTCCTGACATCGGGGATGAATTTTAAAATGACTCATGAGCTGGTTTAAAAATCTCAAATGTTTTGATGTGCATTTAAAAATATAAAGTATGAGGGAAAACTGTTGAAAACTCACCACTTCAAGCTTCTCCTTCCTCCACCTGTTTCTCTCCCTCCTTTCATCTGTCTGTCACGTCTAGCCCCTGAATCAGGTTATGGCTTTCATTCCTCTCTGTCCTCCTAGTTTGTGTGCCCCTGTTTTACTTTGTTGTTCTAACCTCTGTCTCGTTTCAGAAATTACTTCCTGCCCTCCTGTGTTTCCCGCCTGTTTGATCACCTGGCCCCGCCCTAATGTGTTGCACCTGTTTCCCCATTGTCTCTCCACCCCCTCTAGTATTTAAGTCGTGTCTTCCCCTTTGTTCCCTGCCAGTTCGTCTTCGTCCTTGTGGCAAGCGTTCCAGCATTATTTTCCTCGTGTGTTTTTCTAGTGTTTTCAACCCAGTTTTTCCCCTTGTGTTTCCCGAGTTTGCCTAGCGATTTGGATACCTTTGCCTTTATCTTCTGACTACCGTGTACCGACCCCTGCTTGTTAATAAACCTTCCTTTTACTCACCGGAGCCAGCGTCGAGTTGTTGCTTTTGAGTCCCCGGTCCGAGCCCGGCCTGATACTGTCTCTATGTAGACTCACTCCTTCCTGTACTGTCTCTCTGCATCTCCTTCATTTCACCTTCAGCATTACTTTTCATGTCAGTATCATCCACATACAGAGACGATAGAAGCAAATGGGTCATTTAGCAAAGACGAACACATCAAAGATAAAACACAAACTTTCTACATGCTCCTAAAGTCAGAAACACACTCAAACACCAAAATTCTCTTGTTGTTTCTCAGGCAAACACATGCACACCCTCCTACAGACTGTCCACACTGCTGCTCTCTGTGTCTGTGAGATCACTTGTCACCACTTTGTTCCTCCAAATATAACACTGATAATATTTGTGTCTGTGAAAGGACACATATACACACACTGTTACACATTCTCCACCTCCTTTGTGGTTGTGTGAGGAGTGTGTGAAGTGTGGAGGCGAGTGTCACAATGACTGACTTCTCCTCTCTGCTTGGTTCCACTCAGCTGCCTGTCACTGACTCTTCAGAGCAAATTGTTGGAGGTTAAAGATCTATTTACTGAAGCTGAAGCTTTTAACAGGACACATTATGACAGAGTGTGAACCGTACAACAGACGAGGATGAGAGTCAACAATCTGAGAAAGCAGTGAGTTCTCAGCCTGACGCTTCAAACCTCTCTGGGCTCATCACATCAACAGGCTCAGAGGTGAGGCTTGTTTGTTTTCTACTAATTCTGTCCTTCTAAAAAGAGTTCTGCTGTGAGTCAAAGGATTTATTATCAAGTGATGGAAACACAAGGACACATCACAGTCATTTCTACCAGCAGCTGCAGACAGACGTCATCAGAAGGACTCTTCACTTCACTCTGACAGAGACGTGCAGCCCAGATCAGCCTCTGAACAACAAACCAGTGCAACACTGCTGGGATGGAAGTCGACTCATTGCAAAATAGTAAAAGTAGTAGAGATGACAGTCACCCACTTTGCACCTGCACCATAACAGTGAACACAACACAAACAATACAGCAAGCATACACAGCAACAAGTGTTAAAATGTGTGTGTGTGTGTGTGTACTAGGATTTGTTGTTGTGCATGACATTTGTGATTCTGAGGAGGTTATCTTTTATTTATACAAGCAAAATAGCATCTAGCACACATTTCTTCCACAAACAACCAGTTAAGTCAGACTGGAGCTGCCGCTTTGTGGACAGACTGCAAAAGTTGACATATAACTGTCATGAGGCAGCTCTGCTGCCTCTGGGGATTGTCTGTTGGTGGTCTCTTTTTCTGTTTGTTTTCTCTTTTTGTCTGTCTGGTTGGTGTGGGCGTGGTTTGGCGTTTTCCTGGCTGGGTCCTCCCTGCTCCCTCCTCCTCATCAGGATGATTCCAATCACCTGTGCTCATCCTGGTGGCAATCTACCTCCCTCTCGGAGTATAGACCCTTTTACTGTTTGTACACAATGATGACGTAAAACGTATGCGCGCGCATGTTGGCAACGGAAGTATGGCAGGAATCAGTAGTTTGTCAACCTACGCGAGTGGATTATCCATCAAAGATCGCGAATGTTACTTTAACAAGCTGACTTTGTCAAATGGTATCCGGCTACCAGATCCGTGTGCAATAGTGGAGTGGGTAGAAGATGTTAGTAAGTGGCCGAATATACAGTGGCCAGACATTTATACGTATTTGGTTGAGAAACCGAGCGTGTACACCAGAGAGAAATTACGAGCTTACAAGTCACTGGATGCTTATGAATACGTACTCTGTGGTCATGTACAGAACGTCAAATATCATGAAATAGACTCGGAGTTTTGTGTGTTGAAATCCAATGTTGAGTCCAATGATGCCTCACCTGCAAATCACATACAAACACACGTACACACGTTTGTTTACTAGCCAAATTTTTATTTTCATTCATATCTGACAGTGTTCATCAAACTTTAGCCGATTTGATATGGTACATCGTAAAGACAATCACTAATGTAAAACAGGATTACAAGAGTCCAATGACGCCTCATCCGCAAACACACGCGTTTGTTTACTAGCGAAATTTAACACCAGCATATGAAACTCTAACTGCATGCGATCAAATTTAGGTAGCCTTGATGGACAGACTACTACTACAAGAGTAGGTAGATAAACTTACCTGATATAAAGTGGGCGCTGCAGACACGAGCATTTTTGATTATTTCCTCATTCCAATCAGCCCGTTTAATCGCCTGCAGCCACAGGCGCCGCCGTTCTTCTGAAACGGCCGTGATCCTGTCGGAATCCTATAAAACTTCAGCCCACCTGTGGAGTATCGATTAGTGCAACCGTAAACGCAACAACCAGACATTTTGATGCTGGGAAACAACTGGCTGCGTTGTCAGAGCGACTGGTGAACAACACCGCTTCCGTTGCCAAAATGCGCGCGCAACTATTTTGATCACGTGGGCTGTAAAAGGGTCTATAAGAGACTCAGTTTTCCAGTCGGTCCTCGCCAGATCGTACCGCCATCTTCCCGGTGACTAGATCTATGAGCCTCGTGATTTTTCCTCCTTGTGATTTATTGCTTTGAATCTTCTCCTTTGTGGTTTTTGTCGACTTACCTTTTTGCCCTCTCCCTAACCGCTCACCTCTCCTCCTTGCAGACTCCGCGGTCTCCTCCTCCCTGTGCTTCCTTCCCTCAGCCTCAGCCGACACCGCTTTTCCGGGATACCCCGCCCCCTTAGTTCTTTTGGTTATTCTGTTGTTTTCTCTGTGAATAAACTGTTTTTTACTCCCGAAGCTGCCTACGTTCTGCTTTTGGGTCCTGGCCCTGACTGACTCTGAGCATGACAATAACTCTAAATCAACAAAGCCACCTCACAAGATGGAGATGAACCACACTAGTTTAGGGATGATGTTGCTTTGTTTATTCTGAATCAAAAATGGAGATAAAAGGCTTACAGCACCTAGTATTCCCAGGTGGTGTCCCATCCAAGTTCTAACCAGGCCCTGCTCTACTCATCTTCCGAGATCACGTGAGATCAGTCGTGCCCAGGGTGGTATGGCATTAAGCAACACCAACCCATATAAAAAGTCTCTTTATACATGCTAAAACGCCACTAACAAATCCAATGTTTAATAGGGACAATAATCATCTGGACTTCTCTACAAATCCAAGCACCAGAAGCAATCAAAAATCACCTTATCCACCTGACGAGAATTCTCTGACTATCCATCATCTGATAAAGGCTGTTACTGAGTCTGATCACTTATAGGTCCATTCCTGTCCAACATTGAGTAAGATGTAAGATGTAAGATGGAAATATTTAAAACAGCTACTTTTTGTGTGTGTGCCCAAACACTTTTGGGCTGAACATCGTGTTCTTGTGTGCTTAAATATCACATCCAGTTAACAAACAAATCATCTGAACAAAACATTTCACTAAATGAACTAAACACTGACATGAACTACTAACATGTACTGACTTACTGAAAACCTTGGAGGTGATCTGGACTTTCCTGTAGTGTCCTCTTGTCCTTGTAACAGCAGTAGCTCCTCCCTTCCTTGTCAATAATTGTGCAGAAATATCTGAGTGCTTCTTTCTTCCTAAATCATGAGCAAGTCCTGTCCAGTCCAACTGTTTCTGCTCCTGTTTGACTTCTGAACTTGTCTCTGGCTGTGTGTCCACGTACTGCAGCCTGTGACATCAGACTGTAGAATGTTGATACATCAAAGGCATCAAAGGACAAACACACACACACACACTCACACACTCACACACACACACACACACACACACATACTGGTACTTATATCTTTGTGAGGACACTCTCTGGCATCATGCATTCCCTCGCCCTAACCTCTCTCTCTCTAGCATCTCAGACCTATGTCAGTACCTGTGCCTCTGTCAAAGAATACAAAAAACCCCCACTAGACCTGTACACACATAAAGTCATGTTTGTGTGTAGTCATGTATTCATGTAGTCATCTGTGAATGTGTGTTTGATGAGTGCAAAGTGAAAATGCAGCATGAACCTTGTTTTTGTAAAAGCTTCTCTTGTTTCCTTTGCTTCTTACAACTGTATATTTTTCAAGCATCATCTGTCATATTGAAGAAATAAGTTCCTTCAGTAGCGTTATTTCTTTTTTTATTGTCATCATGTACAGTGGACTGGTAACCTCGCTCACAGCTGCTTCTTAGTTACACAGTTTACATTTCCTGCTTTGAGAGGAATACACTGTGGAGGGTGTGTGGAGGAAAAACAAAGCAGTAGCTCCCTCAGAGAGGATCAATGAATGAGGCCAACTGATTGTTTGTATAATAACCATCTGTGGTTATACACCTGAGAGCAGAATGATAAATGAATGACATCTACTTTGCACCTATGTTGCTGGGACAAAAGATGATGAAAGAATGATAAAGAATTATACCATGATCAGAATTATTTTCTTTCTGGTGAAGAACAGATTGAATATGGAGGCTCCATTGGACATAATAGCTGTTTATCAAAGGGCTGCTGGTGTCAATGTTATGTGTTGATTTTTTAACATTGGTTTAATAAGAATCTCTCTGCAAAGTGAAACCAATTTTGTGGGAAGGCTGAGTTACCTTGAAGCATTTCACCACCTGACAGCAGCAAAGCTGGAGCCTTTTTTCATCTGTCTGATGATTTAACAAACTGATATTGAAGGGTCTCTGCCCTCCAGAATGACCTTTGACCCCATTATAAACTACTAGTGGAGTCAAAGCATCTTCAGCACGCAGCTGAACTCCTCCTCTTCTTTCTCCTCAGCAGTCCTGCCTCTTTTTCTTCCCTCTGAGCTCCTCAGGTGCTGAGCTCTTCAGACTAACTGCTACAGACGGCTCCACTATGGCTCTGATTTGTCTGCTAAATAAAGCTGTTTGACAGTTGATTTAAACACTGTGTACAGTTCAGCAGCTCTGAGGAGAAGAAGTGAATCAGTGTCTCATTGTCCAGGTAAATGGGAGCTTCACCTTTTTGTCTCTGTGTCTTCTGTGAGCCAGTGGAGGAGTTTCTGTGGATGAAGATACTGAATGTTAGTTGGAACATCTGCACAGATTATAGTACAATGTGACTCACAGAGAAATACATCAGATCAATGAAGCAAATGCATTGTAGTGTCAGATTTTGTGCAATATGTTTGTATATTTTTTCTAAGTGTGCAAATCCCATTGTGTTCTGTTTTATGTTCTGCTTATCCTAGACCTGATTCTCTGTTTGCTTCTGTATCTCACTCACCCCCTCCCAACTCCCTCACACACACACAGCTCCACTATCTCCTACACACACACCTCTACTCTGCCACATGCACACTCCTGCATCGTTCCCCATGCTGCTCTCCCACATACACACACTCACACACGCATGCTCCCTTACTCTGTCTCTTACGAAGCTCTCTGTCAGAGCACAGCCCATTTGCAACTGTGGGTGTCCTTGGCACCACACTAAACCTCAAAGGTATAAGTCCCTCTGTCCCGTACATTATTCCCCATTGTTCCCCATATACAGATGACCATGCTCCTGTTGCTCCCCTTGTGACTCCCCAATTTTTTACTCATCTGTGTATGCTCCTGTGAATGTGCTGTACTCATGTCATACTCACTCCTGTCATACCTGTTGCTAATTTTGAGGTAGTCTCAAAAGTTTTTAAGAAAGCAAATGACAGAAATTCAGGTCCCATTGAAAATAAAATGCGTGTGAAGCGTATTTAAGATGGACAAGCAATGATACACGAGATAAGCAATGACCCCAAGAGAGACGAAGCCAGCCAAATTCTAGGAAAAAAGACAAATTTGACGTAGAAGTTGACACTGGCTAAAAATGCACCAACCAGACAAAGGGAAAATGAAAAAAGACATGCCAATTCACGCCCAGTAGTGTCCTTGGGATGGGTACAACCCTAGGTATATAATATGATGTATCTTTTGAGACTTTCAGATGCTCCTGCAGGACTTCTCATGCTTGTAGACTCTGTGTTTGTAGAATAAAGCTTTCTGAACTCAACCTCTCTGATCTCCAGCACCTGATTGACTCTGTGCATTTTTCTCTGAAGAAGATTTGAACACTTGATCACACTTTTTTCGAGAAGACAAAAACTTAAGAGAGATAAGATTAAGGTGTGGGGACTCAGCCAGTGATCTTGAGTTTAATAAAGAGGACTTTAACTGACTTTTATGTTCTGGTGAATAATCGGTGGTGTAACCCCTTCTCACATCACCGTGAAGGAGCGCATCTGTGGCCCAGATGTTGAATTCTGTGTGCTGTCGGACTTCGTCCATATTATCTGCCCAGGGAGTTTTCTCATGTTATCATGGTGGTAGTTTATGTTGAACTGTGTCTGCAAACCCAAACACCCAGTGTGACGTCATTCACTCTGGTGGCAATAGCCCAAACCCAAACACCGCAGACTCAGCACCTCAGAGTGCATTCATTGCTATCTCGGGTGACTTCAACCATGTTAATCTGGACTCCACACTTCCCACTTTCACACAGTTTGTGAACTGTCCTACCAGGGAAGGAAGAACAATAGACCTGCTGTATGCTAATGTTAAAGATGCTTACAGCTCTTCCCCCCTCCCCCCACTGGGCAGGTCAGATCACAACCTGGTTCACCTCACCCCCTGCTATGTGCCTCTTGTCAAGAGTCTGCCTGCAACTTCAAAGACTGTGAGGAGATGGACAGACGAGGCTAAGGAGACACTTCAGGGCTGCTTTGAGGTGACTGATTGGCAGGCACTCTGTGAGCCCCATGGTGACGACATTGATGGGCTCACTGAGTGCATCACTGGATACATAAACTTCTGTGTGGACACCATTGTCCCAGCCAGGACAGTCAGCTGTTACCCCAACAACAAACCGTGGGTAACAAAGGACATCAAAACCATTCTAAATGATAAGAAGAGGGCGTTCAGGGCTGGCAACAGGGAGGAGGTGAGGAAAATACAGGCAACTCTGAAATCCAAGATCAGAGAGGCCAAGGAGATATACAGGAAGAAGCTGGAGAGGAAACTTCAGCATAACAACATGAGAGAGGTGTGGAGTGGCATGACGACCATCACTGGTTTCAAACCAAGAAACAGCAGAGGAGCTGATGGAAGTGTGGAATGGGCGAATGAGCTGAACCTGTTCTTTAACAGATTTGACGAAGTGACCCCAGCTCACCCCCAAACAGACTCTTCTGCAGCACAATGGCAACCATCAACTCCACTCTCTCTCCCTCCCCCCTCCTCTTCTTGCTCTCCCTCATCTCCCCATGAAGACCTCACTCCCACCTCCTCCTCTGAATCCCCTGACTGCACTTATCAAGGTAGCACACACCCCCCCCCACCTGACTCCCCCACACTGAGCTTCACTGCTGACCAGGTGAGAAGACAGCTGAACAGACTCCATGCAGGCAAGTCTGCTGGCCCAGATGGCGTGAGCCCAAGGGCCCTGAAGACCTGTGCCCCCAGCTATGTGGAGTTTTTCATTATGTCTTCAACATGAGTCTCAGTCTTCAGAGGGTCCCAATGCTGTGGAAGACGTCATGCCTTGTCCCTGTACCGAAGACATCGCGCCTAGCGACCTCAGGGATTACAGGCCTGTTGCACTGACGTCACACATCATGAAGACTCTGGAGAGACTCATCCTGGAGCAGCTCCGGCCCATGGTCCAACCATTCATGGACCCCCTTCAGTTCGCCTACCAGCCCCGTCTCGGAGTGGACGACGCCATCATCTACCTGCTCAACAGTGTCTACACCCACCTGGACAAGCCGGCGAGCACTGTGAGAATCATGTTTTTTGATTTCTCCAGTGCGTTTGACACCATCAGGCCGACTCTGCTGGGTGAGAAGCTGACAGCGATGCAGGTAGATGCCCCACTGGTGTCCTGGATTGTGGACTACCTGACTGGCAGACCACAGTATGTGCGCTTGCAGTGCTGTACGTCGTCGGACAGGGTGGTCAGCAACACCGGGGCTCCGTGAGGGGACCGTCCTCTCTCCTTTCCTCTTCACTCTCTACACCACAGACTTCAGCTACTGCACAGAGACCTGCCACCTTCAGAAGTTTTCTGACGACTCTGCTGTAGTAGGATGTATTTCAGGTGGTGATGAGAGTGAGTACAGGACGGTTGTAGACAACTTTGTCACATGGAGCAAGAGAAACCACCTGCAGCTCAATGTGATGAAGACAAAAGAACTGGTGGTGAACTTGAGGAGGACCAAGGCTACAGCGACCCCTGTCAACATTCAAGGGGTCAATGTGGACATGGTGGAGGAGTACAGGTACTTGGGGGTGTACCTTGATCACAAACTGGACTGGTCCAAAAACGTGGACACTGTTTACAGAAAGGGCCAGAGCCGTCTCTATTTTCTGAGACGGCTAAGGTCCTTTAACATCTGCCGGACGATGCTGCGGATTTTCTACGAGTCTGTGGTGGCCAGTGCCATCCTGTACGCTGTTGTCTGCTGGGGCAGCAGTCTGAGGGTGAAGGACACTAACAGACTCAATAAGATCATCAAGAAGGCCAGCCATGTTGTAGGAGAGGATCTGGACTCACTGAACACAGTGTTGGAGAGGAGAATGTTGTCCAAAGTTAGGACAATATTGGACTGTCCTTCACACCCTCTCCACCATGTGCTGATCCATCACAGAAGCTCGTTCAGCAACAGACTTATTGTTCCACGCTGCACAACAGAGCGACACAGGAAATCATTCCTGCCTGTCGCAATCAAACTATATAACTCTGGACTGTAAGAATCACGGACTCATGTATACTGTGTATACGTTATCTTTTAAACTATCAACCACAAACCTCATGCACATATTGAGATGCCCTATCTTTCTATTTGTATATTGGAGTTGTATATATTGTTCTGTTTGACATTTGACATTGGAGTTACTGCAGTATTTTTACTTGATTTTCATGTACTATACTGTTATTTTGTTTTCATTTATTTATTTTGTTTTCATTTACTTATTTATTCTAGAAATTTTTCTATCACCACACACTGTGCAATTTTCCTCTTCTTTTAAACTGGGAGTTAAAGTAACAGAAAGAATTTCTGATTCTGATGTTTGGCTGGAGGCCTTGGTCGGACATCTTTTGAGGTCTTCTGGGTAGGATTAATAAAGTTATTCCTCGTTGTTCCAGGTGGAGCAATACTGATTCTGACCTGTTGGTTTTATAAACGAATTGGTGAGAGTCCAAGAAGAGAAGATTGAATATCATTAGTATGGGTTATGTTTTGGTTAGTGTTAGGCTTTCAGTTATGATGGTTAAGGTTAGGTTAGGTTAAGGGGCAAGGGAATGCATTATGGTAACATGTGTCCTCACAACTATAGTAAGAAAATAGTAAGAGAGAGAGAGAGAGAGAGTGTGTGTGTGTGTGTGTTTGTCCTTTGATGTCTTTGATGTATCAACATTCTACAGTCTGATGTCACAGGCTGCAGTAAGTGGACATACAGCCAGAGACAAGTTCAGAAGTCAAACAGGAGCAGAAAAAGTTGGACTGGACAGGACTTGCTCATGATTTAGGAAGAAAGAAGCACTCAGATATTTCTGCACAATTATTGACAAGGAAGGGAGGAGCTACTGCTGTTACAAGGACAAGAGGAAACTACAGGAAAGTCCAGATCACCTCCAAGGTTTTCAGTAAGTCAGTTGATGTCAGTGTTTCAGTTCAGTGGGATGTGTTTGTTAAATTAGCATGATGTCTAATCACACAAGAACTTCAGCCCAAAGGTTTCAGTACATGTTCAGTTTATTTATGCTGATTGTATCTGTGAGATTTTCATATTGTCAACTTAGGTTTCCATTTTTGGTTCAAAGCATTATGGTTTGTGTTAAAGGAAAGTTGCCTATTTTTTTACAAGTTTGTCTTTTAAACTTCAAATGTTCAAAAACATTCACATGCTTTTATGTAAATTGAAATCATTTGTGGTTGTTGCTTTGGATCCTCCTAAATGATGGAGCATAAAATCCACAGTCCATGTCCTGTGTAAAAGGGACTTCCAAAGTTCAAAAGAAGCAAACATGAGGCTTCAGCAGTCTGACTTATATAGTTGAAACAGGCGTCCTCCTAGTCTTTTTTTATCATTGAAGTTGAAGATCAACTACCAGTGCTTTGCATGTGGAACAGTAGTTTGCCTGCAGTCACAGATCCAGACTCTGCAGCTCTGGAGGTGGAAGTAACTGCAGAGACGAGAAAGCTCTGACTATAAGGTTCATCAAAAGGGAAAGTTTTAAGCCTCCTCTTAAACATGGAGAGGGCGTCTGCCTCCAAGACCCAAACTAGTAGATGGTTCCACAGTAGAGGAGCCTGATATCTGAGGGCTCTGCCTCCCATTCTCTCTATTAGAGACTTTAGGAACCACAAGTAAACCTGCATTCTGGGAACACAATGTTCCAGGGTAGTAGGGGATGGCTGCACTGCTGCTGTGACCCGGCTTGGTAACACAGCTGGCCATTGCCAACTCTTAACATCCTCCTCTCCTTAGCTGTGTCTTCAGTAGCTAAACTTGTGTATCTATGCTGAAGATTAGAGAGAAAGCTCTGTTCTAAAACGTCTCTCTGTTTTCAGCTCTCAGGACTTTTGCAGCTTCTACCTCAGTCTCTACAGTTTGGAGTTTAGTCTCACTCCTGTGCTCTTGTTTGTACTTTGGGATATCAGCCTTATGTCACTGTTTACTGATCAGTTACAGCCATATCAGAGCTGTGTTATGTTACTGATAATGCAAACCAAACTTTTCCTGCTTAGCTGGGAAAAGTTGTAGGAATATTGATTGTAGTTATCAGTGCTTCCCTTGGTCCTCGTTAGCCTATCACCACATGAGGGCACTCTATAAAAGGGTGCTGTGGCCATCTTGACCCTCTCTTGCTCCTGGCTCTGAGGCCCACTTCCTGGTCGCCCGCTTCCCTCCGCCTTGTCGTCGCTGGCACAGACGCCGAACTGCCGATCCTCCACCGACGCGGCGCTGCTCGTGGGTTCATTCCCAGTGCTGCAAATTAGCCGCAGGTTGCTGCTAGCCTCCACTGTTGCTGAGTGGACACGCTCAGCTTCTCTCTCCCTCAGGTGATCACACGTAGCCTGATCGAGAATTATTTGCCAGCTGCTTTGTTCTGCACGGAGAAGAAATACTGCTGCTTTGCCTTGTTCTACCTTACCGGGGTGTTCCTGCCGCGGTTCTGCCGGTTGCTTCGCTGTTGCTGCTGTCGGGCTGCGCAGGTGGACAACGCAATCACCCCCTACCTACGCGAGTATTGAATGGGCAGTTTCGTTTGCCTTGGGCCTGGACTTTTAAAAATTGAATGAATGCACGGTGGGGTTGCTCTTTATTTAATGCCCCCATTTCCTTTGTTGTATTTAGTTAGAATGGGTTTTGAGTTATTGTTCTGATTATTTCCTTTTCTTTATAGCTTTGTCTCTATTAGGTTAGGTTATTTCTTGACTGTTTCTTTTGCTTGTGACAAGAATTTTATGTTATGTTTAGTTACTGATATTCTTAGTGCTTTGATTAATTTGTAAGCATTAATTTATTGTTTTCTTTTGTTAGTATTTGTATATTGGTTATTTGTTTTCCTGTGTTTTCCACTAATTTTATTTACTTGTCCCCTTTTCAGTGGCTGAGAGCTGAAGGTGGTGGCGGTCGTGGTGCCGGGTGGTGGTTTCCCCCTCTTTCCTGTGTCATGTGCCTCCCCTGGTCCTGGGTTCCTTTCACTACGTGTGCATGGGTGTGTGTGGCTGTCACATGTGGCTGGGTTGATAATTTTTGTATGTTATTTGGGATCCCTCACTCCTCTCCTCGAGCTGGCCCCCTGGTAAGCCTCAGCCCTGATAGGGTCTCCCCCCTTTTCCCTCACGTCCCCTGTGTGTGTGAATGGTGTTTTATAGTATTTTAATACTCTGTGTGTGAATGGTGTTTTATAATGTTTAAAGACATACTGAAGTTATTTTGAAATAAAGTATATTTATTATTGCTCTGGAACCACGTCTCTGCCCGTTGTAAAACGAACCTTGGTGCCTTGGAGTTGGTACAGTTGACTAAAACTATTTCCTTGGGCAAAATTCCCAAGGTGGCGTTGTCTGGCTTCGTAGGTTGCTCTTAGTTGGGTGTTGTACTGATCGACACCATCCGCTATCTGCTACAACCCCCATTATCATCTATCTCATCTCCCTCGCTCGCCACACTCAGATCAACAACTTCATTTGCTGTACAGTAAAGTGGAAAAACACTTTTTTCACTGTTCCAGCACAGTTTGACGGTTAGTGACCATTCATATCATGACTTGATGTGACTACAACCAACACAATGGAAAATCCTATTTCTATCTCTAACACTGAAATATCACATTCAGTGTGCAGCTCACACTGTTGGTGGTTGGTGTCTTCAGACTCCCTGAAAGCTGACATACAGTATTAGTTGAAGAAGGTAGTATTTTTTATTTTGGATGAAACACATCCAGGTGTATCACTGTCCCTGTATAATGTGCTGAATTCAAAAGATTTAATTCCTAAACCATCACTGAAGTTCATTGTGCAGAAGTGACTGTTACATGTCCAGGCTCCACAGTATACCATGGACCTTCTGCACCCCACACCATGAGCTGATCTCTTAGGTCAGGACTTTCTAAATGTACCTCAGACATGTTTTAAGACTCAGGAAGATTGTGCTTTCCAGTTTGCAGCCTCTAAACTTTGGAATAATCTCCCAGTAAGTCTGAGGTGTGTGGACTCTGTGGACTCTTTCACAAAGCAGATACAAATCCATCTGTTCAGACAGGTTTTTAGGTAACGTAGTATTTTCTGTTTACACTTGTGTGCTATATCTGCTCCTCTCTTGTATTTTATCTGCTGTTCTTATTGTTTTATTTGTTTATTTATTTGTTTCTCTCTTTTGACTGAAGCAGTTTGTGACTAGATTAGAGCCTTTGTGGAGGCAGAGTGATGAGTCTGTGCTTTAAATGACAACTGGGATTGTGGCCAAAAACTTCTTACCTAAAAATACAAAACGCTGTTTCATTCTTGATAGACTTGATAATGAGCTCACGATGAAACTAATCTCACTTAAGGTCTCAATCATTGTTCTCCTTCAATTCTTATACCAACAGCCTGTAAAAGAAACAGTGTTCTCCTGTTGGCTTATTAATTAACTGTTGAATTTAACGGTTTATTAGTGATATGATTGTCAGTTGTTAATGTGAATCACAGTATGTTGCCTCTTAAATACAGTCACAGCAGTGTTTGTCCTTCAGAGCTGTGCAGAGGCTGAACTGGGCTGTGTCTCTTTTGTCACAGTGAGGTGTAAAGGTGCTCTCATGAGTGTTTGTCTGCTGACTGCTGGTAGAAATGGGTGTAAGATGTCTTTCTGTCTGTCTGTCTCCTGTCAGTCCATAATAAGTCCTCCTTCAAGGACTCCAGGACTGGTTTCAGAGGGTTCTTCATCTCTCTCTGCTCTCTGTGCTTTGCACCACCTACATTCCAACTTTGAGAAGAGTTTTTGTCCATCAGATCTTTGTTTTTTCATCAATACAGTAATGTGCTCTTTCCTCACACTCTGGTTTTCCTGTGACTTTGCAGTAGACATTATTTTCTGTGTTCACCTCTTTATTGAAAGTGAGGAGTGATATTCACTATCTCTCCATTGCCACAGACAGTTTTAGTTGTTGTTTCTGCAACAGATCAGCTGCTGCACAGAGAATCATTTTGACTCATGTTTCTTTTAGATCTCGTTCAACTTATCTTGTGCTGTTAGACCTTAAATCCACAGAGTCCTGCCGTATGTTGGTCTCTTCTCTGCATCACACTGAGATAACACCTGTCACCTGAATCAAGTAGGAAGCTGATGGTGAAAGTTAAAGCTGACACCATCATCATGTTCTGGGAGTAGAAGCTGTAAAATAACCAGGCTGGATGGAAGGAGGAAGCATTTTTTTCCTCCAACATTATTTCATCATTATTTTCAGTTACTGGTATTTTCTCAGTCTGGGTCCAGAAACAAAACTTTCTTTGTTTACTGCAATGACTTTAAGATGATTCTTCATTTGTTTGTAAGTTTGTGTTTTAGTTGTATTTCTTTTATTTCTCTCTCTTCTGTTGTGGGGCTCCTGTCTCCTGATCTCCTTCATCCTGGATCTTCTTCTTCACATCCTAAAACAATGACTTATTTTTATGCTGGTGTGAGAGTTTACATGCAAGTGTGTTTGTTATCTGTGAATCACATTGTGGTTAAGTTTGTGTTTGGGAGATTTCCTCCATGTGTTTATGGATACAGATGAAGGTATCAGGTCATTCCATTATTTGATGATCTCTACCTGTTAAACCATCCAAAGCAGCTCTGCAGTGTTTCCATCTGTGCTCATGTTGCTGTTTGAGGGTTAAGACTTGGTTTCAGGGTTAGGGTAAGGGCTAGGGAATGCATTATGTCAGCAAGTGTCCTCACAAAGACATAAGTACCAGTATGTGTGTGTGTGTGTGTTTGTCCTTTGATGTCTTTGATGTATCAACATTCTACAGTCTGATGTCACAGGCTGCAGTAAGTGGACACACAGCCAGAGACAAGTTCAGAAGTCAAACAGGAGCAGAAACAGTTGGACTGGACAGGACTTGCTCATGATTTAGGAAGAAAGAAGCACTCAGATATTTCTGCACAATTATTGACAAGGAAGGGAGGAGCTACTGCTGTTACAAGGACAAGAGGAAACTACAGGAAAGTCCAGATCACCTCCAAAGTTTTCAGTAAGAGAGTACATGTTAGATTTTTTTTAATGCCGATCATAACTGTGAGATATTCTCATGGTTGCTCAACTTCTTAACTTTGTTTTGGTGTGATGCACTGTAGTTTGTGTTAAAGGAAAGGATTTCTAGGGAGTCTGTACTGTCTGCAACAAGATCCTTTCTAAAGAAATTCGAATGGAAATGATGGAGCATAAAATCCACAGTCCCTGTCCTGTGGAAAAGTTGACTTCCACAGTTGAAAAGAAGCAAACATGAGGCTTCAACAGTCTGAGTAGATCAAGTTTCTATCGTCCAGGTATTTTTAGTCCAAAATTCCCCTCTTTGTGTTTCTACACCTAATGTTTCCTTGCAAAGCTGTGGTGGAGAGATGGCAAAATGACCTCAGGGAAAACAAATGATTCTAACTGTAAAAATATAAATAGAGAAACACATGCACTTTTTTCCCCTTTTTTTATGTTGACCAACATAGTTCTCCATTGCACAGTGTAAAATACAAGTTGTATGTTTTTTTTGTCATTTAGCTGCTTACAGTTTTTTCCAGCTTCTCTCTAATGACTCATGTATTCCCCTCACAGATGCCCTTACCTGAGGCAGGTGTGTAAATTGTATTGACTCAGCTTGATATTTACCAAAGCTAGTTGGTTGACTGCCTTGCTTCAGGGCTCAACCAGAGACCACTCTATAAATTCTCAGCAAAATGAAGGATTTCAAGAAAGGTGAGCCAACTCCAGTACTAGAGTTAATGCCCAGTGCTGGAGGTGCTAGTCCTCTCCTCAGTTCACCTTGCTGTAGGTTTGCTGACTATGTGACTCAGTCATTGTTCTGTAGCTCTGACCTTATCTGTGTAGTCATGTTGTACAGTCTGGTCATTGCTCAGATGGACTGAATCTGTGTTTAACATCACAACATTGACCTCAGCTTCTCAGCTTTGTGTCCGTTCATTCTTCCAGTCTGAATTCAGATGAGACCAGAGACGCTCTGTCAGTGGACTGTGTCAGTCCTGACTGGATTTTCACAGGATGCTCATGTCCTCTGTCGTCTGTCCTCTGCCTTGGCTCTTTACAGTCAGAAGAGACTAAACTCTGGTAGATAACACACTGCAGAGTCAGCTCCACACTGCTAAACAACACCTGTGAGTATGTATGTGTATGTGTGTACATATATCTGAATATTCTGTTTTGTGAGCTTTTCACCAGCTGATTCTTTTAGCTGGTCTATGTTTTCATGCTGTTTCTCTAAAGAAACAGCATGAAAACATATATTGTAATAGTCCAGACTTTCATGTCATTAACAGAAACTGCCTGACAAGTAGCTCCATTTTTATTAAGCAGCATTTCAGCAGCACCATAAAGTCTTCCTCAGAGTCCTCCAGAATATCATGCCTGTCCGTTAACTGGGACCTTTCAAAACAAAGAGTAGCTTCATCTCTGGCAGCAGTTTCACAGTGTCCAGGCATCAGACCTCTATAAGTGTAAAGAGAGAAAAGTCAGGGAACAGACTCCAGGAAACTAAGATGCCCTGTGGCCCATTCAAACTTTTGGAGACTCTTTCTCACAGAAGTGAGCCATTTATTCACTTTTCACCTGATGTGCTAAGAATTCAGCATGTTAACTTTTCCATTCAACCTCTTGTTGAAGGTTGTTATTTTAATCCAAACCAGGATCTTTCTCTAAACCTAACCAAGTAGTTTTTATGTCTAAACTAAACCAAACCATGTCTGTTCAACATGAACCATGTGTTCATTATTATTACCATGATGAGGAAGGTGCTGTAAAAGGAGGAAGCATTTTTTTCCTCCAACATTATTTCATCATTATTTTCAGTTACTGGTATTTTCTCAGTCTGGGTCCAGAAACAAAACTTTCTTTGTTTACTACAATGACTTTAAGGTGATTCTTCATCTGTTTGTAAGTTTGTGTTTTAATTGTATTTCTTTTATTTCTCTCTCTTCTGTTGTGGGGCTCCTGTCTCCTGATCTCCTTCATCCTGGATCTTCTTCTTCACATCCTAAAACAATGACTTATTTTTATGCTGGTGTGAGAGTTTACATGCAAGTGTGTTTGTTACCTGTGAATCACATTGTGGTTAAGTTTGTGTTTGGGAGATTTCCTCCATGTGTTTATGGAAACAGATGAAGGTATCAGGTCATTCCATTATTTGATGATCTCTACCTGTTAAACCATCCAAAGCAGCTCTGCAGTGTTTCCATCTGTGCTCATGTTGCTGTTTGAGGGTTAAGACTTGGTTTCAGGGTTAGAATTGGGTTTTGGTTAGGGTTAGGGTAAGGACTAGGGAATGCATTATGTCAGCAAGTGTCCTCACAAATGAATAAGTACAAGTATGCGTGCGACAAGGAAGGGAGGAGCTACTGCTGTTACATGGACAAGAGGAAACTACAGGAAAGTCCAGATCACCTCCAAGGTTTTTAGTAAGTCAATAGATGTTAGTAGTTCATGTCAGTGTTTAGTTTAGAAGTTAATGTTTTGAAATGTTTTGTCCAAATGATATGTTTGTGAAACTGTGACGGCAAGTAATCATACCCATAAGCCCAGTGGTTTGACTGTCATTCATGGACAATATTGTTTTTTTTTTTAATGCTGATCATGACTGTGAGATATTCTCATGGTTGCTCAACTTCTTAACTTTGTTTTGGTGTGATGCACTGTAGTTTGTGTTAAAGGAAAGGATTTCTAGGAAGTCTGTACTGTCTGCAACAAGATCCTTTCTAAAGAAATTCTAATGGAAATGATGAGTTGGATGTCACAGCACAAAGTGGAGAGCGCTGTGTGTTATTTTAGGAAGTTACGTCAATGTACTGTAGGTCAGGTCTGTGATGTATTAACATACTTGATGGAGGACTTCACTTTAAGTGCTGTGAACAGGAAACAGTTTGATGTGTTGGTAAAATCTTCTTATTTCCAATGTGTGAATCACTTTCATCATCTCTCAAGATTTGGCCCAAAAACAAAGAAGCAGAGTTTAAGACTCAGGAGAAATAATCTCCCAGTCCAATGCAAACTAACCAGCACACACTGTTTCCACTTCTACAATCATCTACTTATTATTGTGCTTTAAAGTTTCAGCCCTCTTACATTTACCTATCACTGAGTCCACTTGTGTCTTATACTGAACACTAGGTTCAAATCTCCTTTTTTCCAGTGCAATACAATTATGTCCTGTAGTAAATCTCCAGAATGAGTCGTAGGACTTAAAGCTGGATCAGCTGTTGCATGAAGCGCTTCAGGCTGTGTTCATGTTTACCCTCTTTGGTTAAGGGACAGTAAAACAATCAGTGATTTCCTCCCTGTGGAGGAAATTTAGGCTGCTGAGAATTCTTCCTGCCTTGAAAACCTTAGTCCTGAAACTGGAATCTAAAATATGTTGATGTGTTTGAGGTGGCATGTGATGCATTTGGATGAGTGTTCATTTGCGGTGTTTTGAGTGTAGGAGGAAAACTGTTGATGACTGTGAGGACAGAATAAGTTTGTAAGTTTAACTCTGCCACTTTAGACTCTCAGCTCTGATTCTTGTTTTCTGCTCCATGCAGCTCATCTACAGGACTGTATTAAGTCCTAGTTGTTGAAGATCTTAATTATTAAGCAGTGAAACTATTTCATATGAGGAAATGGTGGATTCATTTTTTGAAATGTTTCCTTTCTTCTGTTTCCTTGTCTTTTGATGATGGTCACTAAGCTCCAAATCTTGTAGCTGTTCAGAATTCAGCCCCCTATATTTTCCATGATGGTGTGTGTGTGTGTGCTTCACCTAAATTCACATTATACTGATTTCTTATGGACTCAGTGGAGGATTTTAAGAAGTGTGACATCTCTTGGTGACACAGATTTGTCATGAAGCCTGAAATCAGATTTCTGGACATGAACAGGGCTCAGTAAACTAGACTTTATGTCTGGTTCAGTGTAGCTGCCTGACAAACTCTCCACTTGTTAAATGAAGTGATTCAGTTACACTGACATTAAACAGCTGTGAGCTTCAGCCAGTGGGATGTGAAGAGGAAGCAGCAGATGAAACACTGCTCTTAAGGCGAGTGACATACAGTGGCTACAGGAAGTATTCAGACCCCTTCAGTTTTTGCAGACTTCACTGTTGTAGATTTAATTTTAAATAGATAAAATCAGCATTTTGTTAATCAGTCAGTAGAGACTGAAAATGGGCCTGATTCACATTTGGTTAATTATCTATTTGAAATTTATTTGCTTTTGTAATTTAGCAATAGGATGAAAAAATACAGCACAGAAACTTCTCTCTTCACCATCTTTTAGTGGAGAGCGTGGTACAAAGTCATGTTAGGAGCTGACAGTCTCTCCTCCTTCCTCGTGTTTCTGGGAGAACCTCCCTAGTGTTTCTTGTTTGTCCCCTGTTTGTCTGTGTTCTTGTCTGTGTGTGTGTGTGTAGGCCTGGGTGTGGTTGACTTACTTTGGGTTTCCCTCCAGAGCTCCTGCTCCTGTCTGCAATCACCTCATCAGCCACACCCTCAGCCTGCAGTGTATTAACACCACTTCTTCTCTCCACACCATGTTGTCAGTTCACAGTAGTGTTAATACTCCTGTTAATGATAATGTTTGATGTGTGCAGGTGGATAAAGCTCAGTGTTGATTAAACTGAAGAGTGATAAACTAAGTGACTGACTAATAACCAGAGATTACAACATCCTGAAGAAATATTTCAGTGTGAAATGAAAACAAGAGTCATGAACATCGATATCTGCCTTTTTCCAAAGAACTCAGTCTTTACTACAACAGTCTGACACAGAAACACACTCTGCTGCACAGCACAGTCTAATCCACTGCACTGCTTTCTCCAGCAGACAAACAGAGACTCTTCCAGCTGAGAGGTGACAGAAAGGAGGGAGCTGTTAAACCTGCTGAACTGTGACAGAGAACTGAACTGACCCTCCTCTTTGTCCACTACAATAAATCCATTCTGTTGGAGGAAAACCTTCATTCCACACATCAAATGTGTGTTTTCATCAAGAGACACAAACAAGTTCCTGTCCACACCTCCAGTCTCTCAGCTGAGGAAAAACATTGCTGAAAGGATTTAGTCAAACACAGATTTGCCATCAAACAACTGAAGGTGAAAAGTGACTTTTAAATGTAGAAAATTCATCAGGATTAAAAATGTTGTGTGAGTGTTTTAACCCACTTTACAGTGTGAACTTGATAAGAGACTTCTTTCACAGCTTCTGCTGTTAAACTAATGTGGATGTTAACTCATTTTCTGATAATATCTTCATTTAAAACACAATCACATGAGCTGCAGCCAAACCACAGGTTCCTATAACTGCACTTATCATCTCTGAATTTCTGCTTCCAACAGACGTTGTCCACAGAAAGTCAGCAATGAGAATACTGAAGATACAGCTGCCTTCCAGGAACAATATGAAAACTTCAGTAGTATAAATTATAGAGCAACACAAGAGAAATGAAGAGATGAAAACCAACACCAACAGCAATCACATCTGCAAATGTTAGAAACATTCATTTTCATGAGTTAGTGATTTTCCCTCCATCTCCATCTAAACTTCCACCTGAACATCACATACAAAGGAACATGAGTCAGTTTGTGTCTCTTCTGTATCATTTTCAGCAGGTAACCAGCCAACATTACATCACCTTGATCTATGACAGGATCCTGTCACATTTATTGCCTCAGTGTCACTGTAAATGTTTTCCTTATTGTCTCAACTGCAGAAGTAAACTGGCAGAACAGTGAGACCTTAAGTGAGATTAGTTTCTTTGTGAGCTCATTATCAAGTCTGTCGAGGGCACAGGATGAAGCAGGATGAACGGTTTGTATTTTTAGGTAAGAAGTTTTTGGCCACAATCCCATTTGTCATTTAAAGCACAGACTCATCACTCTGCCTCCACAAAGGCTCTAATCTAGTCACAAACTGCTTCACAGTCAAAGAGAGATAAACAAATAAATAAAACAATAAGAACAGCAGATAAAATACAAGAGAGGAGCAGATATAGAACACAAGTGTAAACATAAAATACTACGTTACCTAAAAACCTGTCTGAACCGATGGATTTGTATCTGCTTTGTGAAAGAGTCCACAGAGTCCACACACCAAAGTTTAGAGGCTGCAAACTGGAAAGCACAATCTTCCTGAGTCTTAAAACATGTCCGAGGTACATTTAGAAAGTCCTGACCTAAGAGATCAGCTCATGGTGTGGGGGTGCAGAAGGTCCATGGTATACTGTGGAGCCTGGACATGTAACAGTCACCTCTGCACAATGAACTTCAG
Source organism: Toxotes chatareus (assembly GCA_016801885.1). NCBI lineage: Eukaryota > Metazoa > Chordata > Actinopteri > Toxotidae > Toxotes > Toxotes chatareus. Next base: position 180,005 of record JAFBJY010001417.1, read on the forward strand.
TGATGGTTTTGGAATTTAATTTTTTGAAGTCAGCACATTATACAGGTACAGTGATACACCTGGATGTGTTTCATCCAAATAAAAATACTACCTTCTTCAACTAATACTGTATGTCAGCTTTCAGGGAGTCTGAAGACGCCAACCACCAACAGTGTGAGCTGCACACTGAATGTGATATTTCACTGTTCTTTGAATTAAACATTGTGATTTTTGAAGTCGTCATATTAAAATATGAAGTTGAAGGACCTGGAAAAGTAAAACACAAAAGTGTAATACAAACCCATTCAAATAGGATTTTCCATTGTGTTGGTTGTAGTCACATCAAGTCATGATATGAATGGTCACTAACACTCAAACTGTGCTGGAACAGTGAAAAAAGTGTTTTCCACTTTACTGCACAGCAAATGAAGTTGTTGATCTGAGCTTCTACTAAAGCACTGCCAACTCACTGATAACTACAATCAATATTCCTACAACTTTTTCCCAGTTAAGCAGGAAAAGTTTGGTTTGCATTATCAGTAACATGACACAGCTCTGATATGGCTGTAACTGATCAGTAAACAGTGACATAAGGCTGATATCCCAAAGTACAAACAAGAGCACAGGAGTGAGACTAAACTCCAAACTGTAGAGACTGAGGTAGAAGCTGCAAAAGTCCTGAGAGCTGAAAACAGAGAGACGTTTTAGAACAGAGCTTTCTCTCTAATCTTCAGCATAGATACACAAGTTTAGCTACTGAAGACACAGCTAAGGAGAGGAGAATGTTAAGAGTTAGCAATGGCCGGCTGTGTTACCAAGCCGGGTCACAGCAGCAGTGCAGCCATCCCCTACTACCCTGGAACATTGTGTTCCCAGAATGCAGGTTTACTTGTGGTTCCTAAAGTCTCCAATAGAGAGAATGGGAGGCAGAGCCCTCAGATATCAGGCTCCTCTACTGTGGAACCATCTACTAGTTTGGGTCTTGGAGGCAGACGCCTCTCCATGTTTAAGAGGAGGCTTCAAACTTTCCCTTTTGATGAACCTTATAGTCAGAGCTGAGTAAGGCTTTCCTGAATGAGCCACTAGTTATGCTGCTATAGGTCTACACTGCTGGAAGACTTCACATGATGCACTGATTTCCTCTCTCCTCCTCTCCCTCTCCATCTGTACACATTCATATCCCATTAATGTATGTTACTAACTTGGCTTCTTCTCTCTCCATGGTGTTGTGCTTTCTCGTCTCTGCAGTTACTTCCACCTCCAGAGCTGCAGAGTCTGGATCTGTGGCTGCAGGTAACTACTACTACTACTACTACTGTTCCACATGCAAAGCACTGGTGATTGATCTTCAACATAAATGATAAAAAGACTTGGAGGACGCCTGTTTCAACTATATAAGTCAGACTGCTGAAGCCTCATGTTTGCTTCTTTTGAACTTTGGAAGTCCCTTTTACACAGGACATGGACTGTGGATGTTATGCTCCATCATTTAGGAGGATCCAAAGCAACAACCACAAAGGATTTCAATTTACATAAAAGCATGTGAATGTTTTTGAACATCTGAAGTTTAAAAGGCAAACTTGTAAAAAAAAAAAAAAGGCACCTTTCCTTCAACACAAACCATAATGCTTTGAACCAAAAATGGAAACCTAAGTTGACAATATTAATATCTCACAGATACAATCAGGATAAATAAACTGAACATGTACTGAAACCTTTGGGCTGAAGTTCTTGTGTGATTAGACATCATGCTAATTTAACAAACATCCCACTGAACTGAAACACTGACATCAACTGACTTACTGAAAACCTTGGAGGTGATCTGGACTTTCCTGTAGTGTCCTCTTGTCCTTGTAACAGCAGTAGCTCCTCCCTTCCTTGTCAATAATTGTGCAGAAATATCTGAGTGCTTCTTTCTTCCTAAATCATGAGCAAGTCCTGTCCAGTCCAACTTTCTGCTCCTGTTTGACTTCTGAACTTGTCTCTGGCTGTGTGTCCACTTACTGCAGCCTGTGACATCAGGCTGTAGAATGTTGATACATCAAAGGCATCAAAGGACAAACACACACACACACTCACACACATCTTGTTTAGATGTAACAGAGCCCACAGCCATTCTGAAGAATGACACAATCAGAAAATCCATTTGGCCTTTGAGGAATTTAATTGTGTGCCTGCTCCAAATGCTATGCTAGGTCTATGTGGAGCAGCTTGTGTGAGACATTATGTTTCTGTTTGTTTTCTATGAGACTGTGAATATTATTAGCTGACTGGATGAATAGAACACAAGAGAGATTGGTTTGTGCAGATAGATGAGACCTTAATGTGTCTACTAACCCTTATGTTAATGCACACACTTTGTTCTGCAAGTAGTTATAGTTTGTTATGTCAGAGCAGCATCAGGTAAAACAATGAAGAATGATCAATACAGATCCTGATTTGCTGTAAGTCCTATATTCTCCATGATGATGATGATGATGGTGATGTGCGTGTGTGTGTGTATGCGTGTGAAAAGAAGGATCGTGTCGCGCACATTCTTCTGTTTTTCTGTGTAAATCTGTGTAAAATGAGGAAAAAATCTAGAGTGTGGCTCCATTTTAGCAGCATCGATGCTAACAGTGCACAATGCAAAATATGTATTGACATGAAGGACACTCTGCCAAAGCTTTCTGACTTGGCAACAAGTTATCTCTGTATGCAAGCAACATCCACACCTTCAGAATGTACCTTTTTTTACTGCTGGGGACACTGTTAGCCTGGAGCGAGCTTGTCTGACACCTGAAAAAAGCATACATGCTGATTTTTCTAAAGAACAACTGCAGAGTGATATAATGGTAAACTGCAGTAAGCCTAATATACTGACTTGAAACTGTTAATTTTGCACTGAAAACTATTTGCAGTAGTTCACTGTGTTGGTTACATTTGTTACGTTCTACTTTTTTCATTTTTTACTTTGTATGTTTTCCATGAATGTATGAATGAAAAAGTGCAGAAACTGAAAAATAAACCCAAAGTTTTTCAAAGTTATGTGTAATGTAGATTTTCTAGAATAGATTTTTTAAAAATTTGGTATTGTAAAAAAGTATCATTCAGGCATTGGTATCAAAGGCAAGGTATCCGTATCAGTATTGAAAATCTTTGAAGGATACCCAGCCCTACTAATCTGCTGAAGCATTGACCACCTGCCTGATGTGCTGTTGATCCTCCACATGCTGCCAAAACATGATGCATGGACCATACAAGACCTCTGAAGGTGTCCTGTGGTATCTGGCACCAAGATGTTAGCAGCAGATCCTTTAAGTCCTTTAACAACCAACACGACCATGTATCTTACTGTTTCAGAGATGCTCCATCTCAGTCATCTGGCCATAATGATTTGGTTCTTGTCAAAGTCGCTCAGGTTTTTATATCTGCTCATTTCTCCGACATCCAACACACTGACAATAAGAACTGACTGTTCACTCACTGCCTGTTATATCTAAGACCTTTACAGGCAATGTTGCCATGAAATAATCAACATTATTTGCTTCACCTGTGAGTGGTCATAATGTTTTGGCTCATCAGTGTATATTCTATTATGTGTTACTGCTTTTGTTTGAATGGTGTTTGTTAAAAGTTGATGCTTCACAAATAAAAAGCTGTGATCATCTTGAATACAGCAATCACAAGATTTTAAGTCTGGAAAAGTATAAATACATCAACAGAAATGTCTCCAAATACTCCTGCTACAAGCTCAGTGTCCAACTATACACTCAGAACTAAACCAATTCACTAATTAATCACAGACATTTTTGTTGGAGTTTTGGAAGATGCCACATCACAGCTCATGGACTCAGTTCATCTGGGTTTATTAATAAGATCCTTGTAGATAAATGGATGGGAGCGTCTCCGTGTCTTTGTGTTTGAGTGTCTGACGAAGGCTTCAAACTATCAGGTGGTTACTGATTCCAGCTCTGACCCTGAAGACCTGATCAGATTTTCTACTGATTTTCAGATGAAGTCAAACTGAGCAGCTGATCGATCACTGCGTTGCTTCTGTCACAAAGCCATGACCAAACATTTACAATTCTTCTCAGAGCCGATGCACTTACAGTGTGGAGAGCGTCATTACTTACTGCTGACATTTAATTACTAAAGTAGACGAGAGAGAACGAAGAAACTCATCCTTTCTTATCTTCTGTCCTCTGTGTTTCAAATAGACATTGAACCAAACCTGATTTATAACTACAGGTAGTTAACAATATACACAAGCTAACTTCCATACGGCCTAATACAAATGTCCCACACACACATTTCATCAGAGAGACCAGCTCTCAGAAATAAGTCCAGCAGTGGAGACAGTCCAACAGGCTCCACATGTTTCTGCACTACTCTACTACTGTGCTGAGAGGAGACTGTACTGAAGCTGTCAGCTGTACCATCAGCCTCTGAGGCTGCTCTGCTCTGCTACTGTACATGAAGACTGCTGTCAGCTCTGGCTCAGCTCCACTCATCACTAACTTCATTTAGAGCAAACAGAGCTCTGCTGTAACAGGAAGCAGCAGAAAGTCAGAGGCTTCGCCGTGAGGAGCGCAGACCTCTCTGTCATGTCAGCTGTTTTCAGGAAGGGACGTCACTTCACAGACCTTCACAACTCGAGTCAGCATCAGACGGACACACGCACAATAAACATCCACGGTAGCTGGAATTTCCCTCTCAGCTCCGGTGTTTCCTGGTGGAAAACGCCAGGACATGAAATGAAAAGAATGAAACGATCCTTTGCCTTGAAATTCAAAGAGGAAAGCGATGGCGGGGATCCACACGGTGTGTATCCAGAAGTAAAGCATGGTGTCCTTTAATCAGCTGCAAAGCTCCGCGCTCTTCCCGACGAAGCTCCGTGTCCAGCGGTTCATTTCAGAAGAGAAAGCGCTGCAGATGAACACAAGAGCTGGAGACTTCGGTTCAGGACTGACAGCAGGACTAATGTGGACAAGTCCAACTCATTTCATTCAGCACCACAACCATGATTTGTCACATGGAGTGAAGTGAAGCCAGTGAAGAGGAGGGAATGGGAGGAGGAAGCAACACAAAGTGTTTGCTGGTCTCTGATGGGATCTTAGCCAGCAGTGTCTCTGTGTTATTCTGTCTCTGCACCGTTAAACATTCATACTCAGGTGGACAGTCACAGTGGACACTGTCTAATATCCAGAGAAAATAAGTTCTTTTATCACATATTAAAGCTGTGTGATGTTCACTGACACTGACCATGTGTAGTTTAAATACTTGCGTACAAGTTTATTTTCCTTAAGGCAGAAGATGAGCTGATTAATGCAGGAAACAACATGAGTCAGACTCAAGTATCTGCCTTTATAATTCTAAATGAGCTGAGGACAAAAGGTGAAGACGACAGCTCATATGGAAAATTGGCACATTAAGAAAAAATATATTTTTGTGTGAATAATATTAGTGCATATTTTCCACTTTTGATATATGATGGTATTATAAAATATATATGTCTTTTCAGTCTAAAATCCTTCTAGTGTATCTACAGGAGCTGATTAGTCCCATATATACAGTGGTGTTCCAGTATATGTCAGAGTTCAGAGTGAAGACAGTCTAGTTGGTCTCATTGGATAAAGCCAGTTATCTGTGTGCAAACAAGCGTGACAGCAGATTTATTCCACTTAGTTCTGTCAGAGCCACTGAAGCTGTTTCTTTACTTTCTATTCTTCCCTCGAGCTGCAGTGAGAACATCTACAGAAGAAACATTATTATTATTATTATTTACTGTCCAACACAGCAAAGTGTAAATGATGGACATTTACTCAACACAACTTTTTATTTCCACTGTCACAGGATAGAAAGAACAAAGAACTTCACAGATACAAAAGTGCACATTTGTCCACCTGCTGTTTCCATAATGTCTCTACATGTTGTGGGCTTCACTTGGTTTTTGGCTGCTCCCAGTTACATTTTCTATCATTTGTAATTTATTGTACTTTTGTTCTCACTTTTGTTTCCATCTGTGAAGCTTCCACCCATGAGACCTTGTGGCACAGGTGGATTGTGCTTGTAGAGTTTATTTATATTCTCCACCTGTTTCCATCCCACTGCTCATTTGTACTTTAGGCTCAGAGAAAGAAGGAAGAAAACTGTTTTCATTATAACATGCCAGCAGCAAGAGAAGCAACACAAAGGTTAGATGGAATCCCATCACAGCAATATGATGGGAAATATAGTTTGGTGTCAGAGTCAGAGAAGTGAGACGGCTGATTCTCCGAGACAAGTCAGGTCTGTTTCATGTTGGTCAAACTGGTCAGGTGGAGGAAATGGAAATGATTTCTGCACTCACACTGAAAGCTTTCATACATTATTGCTGTCCACATGATACCAGATGTTTGTGTGTGTGTTGTGAGACAGTTATCTTTATATTTTAGGTTTCTTCAAAGTCTAGAAACAGAATTTAACCTGAGAAACCTCCTCTGTCAGAACATGTCCTCCACATTGCATTTTCTCATTAGAGAGAAAATTCAGATTCATTTAACAGAGTTCAGTCCACTCATGTCTACTGCTGAGTTCAAAGCTCCTGACCTCTAAGAGCCTTGTTTCATAATTCATTTCCAGCCCACAGTGTTTCTGTCCTCCAGCAAACCTTTGGATGTCAGTGTGTCAAGCTAATGTTGGTGAATCTGAGGCTGTGTTGACTGAGAGAAGAAGCTGTGAGATCTTTTAGACCCTGAGGACTCACTCTGGACTGATTTGATAGATGCTCCACAAATAAAAGTGCTTCTCCACTCAACTAACTACTACTCCTCATAGGGACTGTCTGCAGGAACTGAAGCTGCTTTTGGTCAAAGAGATATTCATGTGTTCACTGCTCACTCAGGACCATTCAGCTGGGTTGGTGAATTCAGCACCAAGGACAGCAGCAGCTGTTACAGTGTGAAGTGCAGCAGCTTCAGAGTCCTTCTCACCTCACTATGGCAGCAGAGAAGCAGCTAAAGGAGACGCAGCAGCCACAGATTTGTTCCATGCTGCTTACACACTAATTGTTCTCACACTTCTATGAACTAATTACTTCCCTTTTTTTCTTTTTAATTAATGTGACTGACTCTCAGGGACTAACAGAACATTTACCTCCAAGCAGCAGTTACTCCATCAGTATAGAGTCTCATTATTCAGTCGCGGTAACAGGACGGAGTCAGACACACTCAGCAGCAGAGGACAGTGGAATCATCTTCCTGATCCATCCTGTCTGTCTCATCCACATCCCGTAAGACTTTCTGCTTGTCAATAATCCAACCATCATAAATGACTGTCCCTCAGTGCTTTCACTGTAAAAACAGCCTGTGTGACACCATGAGCCTCAGTGAGAACTGGACATAATGTCAAGTTGTTGCTGTTTAATGTGATAACAAGTTGTTCTCATGGTCTGGGTCTGCAATCATCGTAGCTGAAGTGCACTGTGTTGTTGAGCCGGGTTCCTGGGTGATATCAGTAAATCAACTGACTGGTTGTGCACAATTCACTTGGTAAAAACTTAGCCACATTTTCCTTCAGCCACTGTAAAAGTTTGACTCCTAACTAAACATTTGTGTCAGCACTTGATTTTCTACAAAGCAAGAGAAAGGTGCACCGTTCCCAGCGGCACTGCAATGCCAGGTCGATGTGTGGAGTGAGCGAGCAAGCTCCCTTTTCAGCTCTCTCTCCTAAAAATGGGTTTAACACATTATCTCCATTTAGGGACATATCAGATATTAAACTGATAAGATCAGATTCTACACTTGATCTTAGTCAAAAGGCCGAGAAGCGATGAGGCCCAAGCCTTTGACGTCCAAATCAAGCTCTTGGTACAACCGTCACTTGTCGCGGTGTCCCATTTTATTTGCCCGTCAACAAAGCCACCTCACAAGATGGAGATGAACTACACTAGTTTAGGGATGATGTTTGTTGTTTATTCTGAATCAAAAATGGAGATAAAAGGCTTATAGCACCTAGTATTCCCAGGTGGTGTCCCATCCAAGTTCTTATCTTCCGAGATCAGGTGAGATCGGGCGTGCCCAGGGTGGTATGGCTGTAACCAACACCAATCCATTTAAAAGTCTCTTTATACATGCTAAAACGCCACTAACAAATCCAATGTTAAATAGGGACAATAATCATCTCGATTTCTCTACAAATCCAAGCACCAGAAGCAAACAAAAATCACCTTATCCACCTGACGGGAAATTCTCTGACTATCCATCATCTGATAAAGGCCGTTACTGAGTCTGATCACTTATAGGTCCATTCCTGTCCAACATTGAGTAAGATGGCAGATGGAAATATTTAAAACAGCTACTTTTTGTGTGTGTGCCCAAACACTTTTGGGCTGAACATCGTGTTCTTGTGTGCTTAAATATCACATCAAGCTAACAAACAAATCATCTGAACAAAACATTTCACTAAATGAACTAAACACTGACATGAACTACTAACATGTACTGACTTACTGAAAACCTTGGAGGTGATCTGGACTTTCCTGTAGTGTCCTCTTGTCCTTGTAACAGCAGTAGCTCCTCCCTTCCTTGTCAATAATTGTGCAGAAATATCTGAGTGCTTCTTTCTTCCTAAATCATGAGCAAGTCCTGTCCAGTCCAACTGTTTCTGCTCCTGTTTGACTTCTGAACTTGTCTCTGGCTGTGTGTCCACTTACTGCAGCCTGTGACATCAGGCTGTAGAATGTTGATACATCAAAGGCATCAAAGGACAAACACACACACACTCACACACACACACACATACCGGTACTTATATCTTTGTGAGGACACTCTCTGGCATAATGCATTCGCTGTGGAGGGTGTGTGGAGGAAAAACAAAGCAGTAGCTCCCTCAGAGAGGATCAATAAATGAGGCCAACTGATTGTTTGTATAATAACCATCTGTGGTTATACAAGTGTTGATGTTCTCTGGAGAAAGAAGCAACATTTAAGCAGGTCACACATCAGAACTGCTGTTAATTCATTGACGTGACATCAGGTCGACTTTTTTCCTGATTTTAGTCAAAACTAAACTTTATAAACTTTGATTTAGAGTCTAAGGTAAAGGAGGAAACATCAGATGTGTCACTGTTGTCAGTCTCTGTTTGCTCTGTAAAGGGTTGCTCAGTGTCCTCAGTGCTATCTTTCTCTGCTTTTTTCTTTTTCTGTTGATGCTACACCTGTGATTGAACATGATCTTGGTACAGATCAGTGTTACTGACAGTGATTTAGGTTTGATTGGCATATAGGTTTTCTACCTTATTCATTCACTGCCAAGATTTGACACCTACACAGCTACACACACTGTCATATTGCCAGATGTTGTTCAGCTGGACGACATAAAGATTCCCACCATTGTCACAACTGACTGGCATTAGCTATGGACACAGACAGGGAGCAGCCTGTCACAGCAGGAGAGGCCAGGATGGGAACAGTGGGGAGCAAGAGCCATAATCTGTCCCAGAGGTGAGATACAAGACTGGCACAGACGGTGATGGAGGTTTAAAGGATAATTGCAGTTTATTTCAACCCGACATATTTCCTTATACATGACTACTGTGGATCTATGTGTTGTGCTAACTTTGCACTCATCACCAGCCCACACTTCCTTTCACTTTTCAAATAAACATGACTAATAACATTTTTACATGAATCATTTTAAACACTTGTCTCTGAGTCTGAACCAAAAGTAACCACAGAAAGTAGCTGCCTGGAACGGCCATTACTCTGATTTATAGGGATCTACATGCTGACTTTAAATCTTTAGAATGACAACCTGCTGTTTGGGATCTGAGTCTCTCTTAGAGTCCCAGGGTTGGGGTGTGTGACTGTGCTGTGATCACTAACACTTATTTTGTAATATTGTTCTGCTGTCCTTCTGACATCCTGCCCAGCATGAGATCACTCACACTTCAACCATCTGTGGAAATTTGATCTTTTCATCATACATGCAGACATGTGTGGATGAAACACACTGCAAACAAGGAGTTTCACTCAAGATTCAAACATTTTATTACTCTTCATTCACCAATAACACTCAGAAACACAAAGAGCTGAGCGTGAGCTCCTCAGCTCAGAATTAGACAACCATCTTTGGCTGTATTTAAACAGGTATTGTTTAATTGCTTGTGAGCAGTGACATAGGCAGAGGCATAAATCTGTATATCTACATTCTTTATCAAAATTTGGGGCGCAGCGCAGTACATTAAGAGTGCGGCTTTGGACTGGTCTGAGATCAGAGGGTGGTGTGGGTTCGATCCTTGGACCAAGCGCAAAAGAATGGATATGGTGGTGGTGGTGAAGGAGACGTGCCTCCCCTGCCCCTGCGACCATGGCTGTGGTGCCCCTGAGCAAGGCACCGATTCACCCCAGCTCCCCGGGAGCCTCGCTAGGCAGCACCCTGCCCCAGCGTCTCTAGTGCATGTGCATGCTTGTGTGTGTGTTTCGTTCACTTGGGGTGGGTAAACTGCAGAGTAATTTCCCCAGGAGGGATCAATAAAGTAATTTTTAAAAAATGGCACAGATGTTGTACTCATCCATTGTGTGAGTACTTTTACTTTAAATAAATTCTTAAAAGTAAACTTAAAAGTAAGTACTCAGTACTTTTACTTAAGTAAGATTCTCGATGTAGTACTTCCACTTTCACTTGAGTAAATGTTTTGAGGGATATTTGTACTTTTACCTTTCCACTGTATAGAGGAGCTTTTCAAAGCTAAAGTTGATCAAGTCGTACCTGAGGTCACCCATATCTCAGGAACGGTTCACTGGCCTTGCTGTCATCAGTATCAATCACTCAATAGGGGAGCAGAATTCACATGATGACATTATTGATGATTTTGCATCAAGAAAGGACAGAAAGGTCAGGTTTTAGTTTGAGTTTTTGTTTGCTGCTCTTAGTGCAATAGTGTTAGAATTAGATTTCCTTTAGTGTGTTTTCATTTGTGTGATGAAGGAGGGGCTCTCACTCAGGGAGTAATTCAGTGTAGAGCATGGTGACAGCTGTGAAGGGAAACGTGCACGAGGACATTAATGAGGATTTGATCCAGCTCAGCAATTTCCCCCTAAAGTGCTGATTATCATAATTCAATCCACTTGGATTATGTGAAAGAATAATGATGTAATATCTAATCAGATTCATCAGATCACAGTGTGAGATTTCTCTGATCATCAGATAGAAAATAGTGTCAGAGATTTTGCAGAACTCTTAAGGACAACATTTCTACACACTGCAGCAAACTAACAGTTTACCCATATCCCATTAGGATCTGCACACTGGACATGTCTTGAACATGAATGTGAATATATACCTTTATTGTTCACTAGGGTGGAAATTTGTCTTCAGCTTCATCAAACACAAGGAGCAACAACAGTTCATGTCAATGTCTGTGGCTTAAATCTCATCAGTCACTTTGTAGAGTTCAGAATATTGATGGTTCTTTGGATGAAGGACTTCTTAAATACATTTTAGTTACCAGAGGGACTCTGCAGCGCCTCCAGGAGTTCAAACGCTCAAACTGGCTGAAGAGAGGACGAGAGCTGTCTGCCAGGGCGCCCCTCGTCTTCTTCCTCGTCCTTTCTGTCAAAAGTTGACTCAAGGACTTTGTGCTGTTTGCCAACTATTCTGTCTGTATTTTCAGAGAAGCTCACCAGTGAGTCCAGAACTGTACCAAGGTATCTGAAGTTTTCCTCAGCTTCAGCATGTTGGCTATCATGTTCAAGTGAAAATGGCTCTATAATCAGATCTTGTTTTGTGCTGATAAAAATTATTTTGTCTTGACCACATTCATTTGTTCTCTCTCAGCCTTCTGAAAGCAGCTGAATCCACCTTCCTTATCGCCCAGAGCAGAAAAGACAAAAAGGAAGGAGGAAGAAAGAACAGAATGAATGGAAGAACAAAAACAAGGAACAGGAGAATTGGAAACTGATTTTACTGTATTTGTGTTGAACAAAAGCTTCTAAGCACAAAATGCTCAGCTTACATAAATATTGTGGTGGAAATGTGGTTTATACCTGATAAAATAAATCTCAGGGAGAGTACAGGATGAGCAGAGGGACAAAGATCAAGTGAGATAAAAGTGACAGAGAGGTAAAATGAAACAAAACAGAAAAAAAGACATCGGAATGGACAGAAATAAAAAGAATACTGAGAGACAAAGATTAAAGCGTTGATTCAAACACTCTCAGCAGAGTCACAGGTAATCAGCTGGGGGTCTGGTGGGATGGAGTCACCAGAAATAGATAGAGGAGTTGTGCACTGTTAGCATCGATGTGCTAAAATGGAGCCACGCTCTAGATCTTTTCGCTTTTTACACAGATTTACACGGAAAAACAGAAGAATGTGCGCGACACGATCCTTCTTTTCCATCAAGATGTCAAGATGATTTTGTCAGTTCCCTAAACACCTGACACACACTTCAGAATGGCTGTGGGCTCTGTTACATCTAAACAAGGTGTGTGTGTGTGTGTGTGTGTGGGTGTGTGTGTGTGTGTGTGTGTGTGTGTGTGTGTGTGCACTTACCAACCCAGCTAAGTCCGGACTTCGTGTGTAGTCACACATTCACTAACAGTGGACCTCAAAACTAACAGGGACATTTTTTAGGTCCCCACTTGAACATGCCTTAAATCAGCCTAAAATCATGTCTAACATGCTCTGGTAAGGTTTATTAATTTTTTTCCAAGAGGTCCACTGTTGGTGTGTGAGTGTTTAAGTACCTACTCACGAGTGCCCCTACTGGTTTGAACAATGAATTTCACCCACCCATTACACACACGTCGCTTTTCACACTTCCTCAAGCTCCGCTTCTTTTCACACCCCTCAAGCTCAGCTTCAATGGTTTTAGATTTCACTGTAAAGGGTTACACTAAAGGGTTACCTAGAATGCAGAATATAAATTAATGTTTTAGAATCTAAAAGGAGGGGAAATAAAAATTTCAGCAGTAAGACACTGTTTTAGTTTAAATGAATCACAAAAAAGCAAACAACAAAAAAAAAAAAACAGACTATGCTTAATTTTTGTTCCCAAAATACTGGTCTGACTACATTTCACATTTCATCGCAGGTTTTTTTTTTTTTTAACTTTGTGTGCTCAGTCTAGACTGAGATGGAATTCAAGGAGTTTAAAGACATTTTAAAATAGTCAAATTAACCAGGATACAAAAATGAAAAATACAGTGTTAGTTATTTTAAGTTCTTCCAATTTTTACTAGACCTAAAAAAACTGTTTCAATCAATTTATTTATGTAATTCTATCCCCAATATTCTCAAAAAGGTCCACACTTGCACTGTACCGAATGACATTGGTCCCCTGTTATATGGCTCATATGACACAAGTGCATCATGGAGCAACATTCAAACTCATGCATGAAAAAGTGGAAATTAACATTTCTTTTATATTCATATTCTTTTGAAAAACTAAACTGATAACAGACTATGCTTAATTTTTGCTTCCCAAAATACTGGTCTGACCACATTTCACAAACGCAGGATTTTTTTTTTTTTATCTTTGTGAGCTCAGTCTAAACTGAGATGGAATTCAAGGAGTTTAAAGACATTTTAAAATAGTCAAATTAACTAGGATACAACGACATAAAATGAAAAGACAGTGTTAAGATTAGTTATTTTAAGTTCATCCAATTTTTACTAGACCTAAAAAAAAATAGTTTCAATCAATTTATTTATGTAATTGTATCCCCAAGGTTCTCAAAAAGGTCCACACTTGCACTGTACCGAATGACATGGGTCCCCTGTTATATGGCTCATGATGACACAAGTGCATCATGGAGCAACATTCAAACTCATGCATGAAAAAGAGGAAATGAATATTTCTTATATATTCACATTCTTTTGAAAACTAAATGAAACAATTTTATATATTAGCTTTAATTTTATATAATAAATATATCATAGTGGGATTTATAGGATAAATCCCACTAAACTTTAGGAACACAAATCTCTACTTCTTACTCTACTGTTCTTTACTAATCATCTCCATTTTTGTCATGGATGAAAACATTTTTATAAATACTTGACCTATTAATACGACTACTACTTTATTGCTGGTTCTAATAATTTACAGCCGACCTGTCCTAGAGGATGCTGCTGGCTCTGGAAAGGTTACTACAAGCTAATATGACTTTGGCACTGTCTAAAAGTTAGAATTAGAATTAGTCACGGTCATGTTTTAATCCACCTCTATGTCCATTTCTGCTGAGTTTCAGCAGAAATGTACATATTTGTGTCTTCTCAAATATGATGTCATACTACAGTGATACTTTTCATGACCATGCATGCTTAGGGGGCATCTGTGTCATGTCTTAGGACCATTCATTTTCATTTGGATAAGTTTGGCTACAGCAGTTGCAGAAAGGTTCAGGAGCACAAACCTGGGCTTATCCTATTCAATGCCTTTTTTCCTGAATACTTGACATATTACTACTACTTTATTGCTGGTTCAATTAAATTATTTTCTGAAAGATTTTTTTTAAAGAAAAGTTACAAAAGAAAAAGTCCTCTACACTGAAGTAGTGACATGAGCCATGTGCTTGAGATCCCAACTCTGAGGTAACTCAAAGTGTTGTCTTTGAGAAGTGAGAGACTTGGAGTGGGTGAGGGGTGTAAATCAGATCCAGGCAATCTATGACAACCTGTGTCTGTCCCTGTCTGTCTGCAGAGTGGAGGATGGCTTCCAGTAAGCTGATGATGGTTGTAAGGCCACAATGGGCTTCAAGCTTGCTAAACAAGTTGCAAAGATGTTCAAGTGAAGGAAACTGTAATTTACCCTGGCTGAATGTTCATAGGAAAGTGCCTATTCCACACCAATAGCTTTAAGGACCATGTCTGACATGTTGACATAAATGTGGGGATATTGCTGCACATTGTAGCTTCAGTGTCTCACTTTACACTACCTGTCTTTAGTCTCATGAAGTGAGTTGTATATTTGCGTCTCAAAAACCAGGACAATGGCTTGTGTTTAAATCTTTCATTTTGATTGCAGTCCTTTGGATTACAGCCACAGCCTGTCTCTGTGACATTCTTGCTGCTTCCAACCTTACAGGTGATTGGTATTGGCTCTGAATGCCTGCCATTTGTTGAAAAATATCAATCCATTTTGATAATGCTGCACCAACAAAGAGAGGGATTTTGTATCAACATTAATAATGATCAGATGTCATTGGCATGGGTGTTTGCATGAAGAATAACACCATCCCTATATAAAAATCCATGCAGACAAAAGTAAAGAATTTACATCTGACCTGTCCTAGAGGATGCTGCTGGCTCTGGAAAGGTTACTACAAGCCAATATGACTTTGGCACTGTCTAAAAGTTAGAATTAGAATTAGTCACACGGTCATGTTTTAATCCACCTCTATGTCCATTTCTGCTGAGTTTCAGCAGAAATGTACATATTTGTGTCTTCTCAAATATGATGTCATACTACAGTGATACTTTTCATGACCATGCATGCTTAGGGGGCATCTGTGTCATGTCTTAGGACCATTCATTTTCATTTGGATAAGTTTGGCTACAACAGTTGCAGAAAGGTTCAGTTGCACAAACCTGGGCTTATCCTATTCAATGCCTTTTTTCTGAATACTTGACATATTACTACTACTTTATTGCTGGTTCAATTAAATTATTTTCTGAAAGATTTTTTTAAAGAAAAGTTACAAAAGAAAAAGTCCTCTACACTGAAGTAGTGACATGACCAGACCCCATGTGCTTCACAGATCCCAACTCTGAGGTAACTCAAAGTGTTGTCTTTGAGAAGTGAGAGACTTGGAGTGGGTGAGGGTGTAAATCAGATCCAGGCAATCTATGGCAACCTAAGTCTGTCCCTGTCTGTCTGCAGAGCGGGGGATGGTTTCCAGTAAGCTGACGATGGTCGTTAGGCCACAATGGGCTTCAAGCTTGCTAAACAAGTTGTAAAGATGTTCAAGTGAAGGAATCTGTAACACACTTGAAGACTGATAATGAATATGTCAATTTTGATAGATTCAGTGGTATGGGTGTTTGCATGAAGAATAACACAATCCCTATAAACATTAATTTTTCATTTGGATAATTTGGGCTTATCCTATTCAAAGCCAAGTGTACTTGTAATTCTACTTGCAAACAGTGGAATACTCTCTAAAGCCACTATAGTCTCTGCATAGACATAACAGGAATCACTATCACTGCAAAAGCAAAACCAACCAAAAATTCACAATTCATACATTTCTGTGACAGTGACCACATCTTTTCCTGTCCAAATGTATACATACGTGCAGGAATGTGAGTGTCGTTTCACACCATTTAACTGGGGACCTGTATCATTTTGTTCTTTACAATACAAGTGGGGACTAACTTTTTGTTCAGTTCCATAAAATGTTTGACACACCTGAAGACTGATAATGAACATGTCCATTTTGACAGATTCGGTGGTATGGGTGTTTGCATGAAGAATAACACAATTCCTGTATAAAAAACATTCACTTTTCATTTGGATAATTTGGGCTTATCCTATTCAAAGCCAAGTGTACTTGTAATTCTACTTGCAAACTGTGGAATACTCTCTAAAGCCACTGTAGTCTCTGCATAGACATAACAGGAATCACCATCACTGCAAAAGCAAAACCAACCAAAAATTCACAATTCATACATTTCTGTGACAGTGACCACGTCTTTTCCTGTCCAAATGTATACATATGTGCAGGAATGTGTCGTTTCACACCATTTAACTGGGGACCTGTATCATTTTGTTCTTTACAATACAAGTGGGGACTAACTTTTTTGTTCAGTTCCATAAAAATGTTTGACACACCTGAAGACTGATAATGAACATGTCCATTTTGACAGATTCGGTGGTATGGGTGTTTGCATGAAGAATAACACAATTCCTATATAAAAAAACATTCACTTTTCATTTGGATAATTTGGGCTTATCCTATTCAAAGCCAGTTGGACTTGTATTTCTAGTTACAAACAATGGAATACTCTGTAAAGGTACTGTAGTCTCTGCAGAGACAGAACAGGAACCACTATCAATGCAAAAGCAAAACCAACCAAAAATTCACAATTTACACATTTCTGTGACAGTGACCACGTCTTTTACTGTCCTAATGTATACATACATGCAGGAATGTGAGTGTCGTTTCACACCATTTATCTGGGGACCTGTATCATTTTGCTCTTTACAATGCAAGTGGGGACTAACTTTTTTGCTCAGTTCCATAAAAATGTTTGACACACCTGATGACTGATAATGAACATGTCCATTTTGATAGATATGATCAGATTCGGTGGTATGGGTGTTTGCATGAAGAAAAACACAATTCCTATAAACATTAATTTTTCATTTGGATAATTTGGGCTTATCCTATTCAAAGCCAGTTGGACTTGTATTTCTAGTTACAAACAATGGAATACTCTGTAAATGTACTGTAGTCTCTGCAGAGACAGAACAGGAACCACTATCACTGCAAAAGCAAAACCAACCAAACATTAACAATTGTTGCATTAGACACCACACGTACAGTGAGCTCTCGCTCACTGTTATTGTTACTGTATGTCTCTCTCGAACCAAAGCGCTCTCTCTCTCTATAATCATTAAACTTCTTTGTGTCACTATTTTGAAGCGTAAATTGCAAGTCAGACTCAGATTTAGAAGCTGTTGAAATAAACAAAGTGAGAACACACACACAGGTAGATTATCAGAGTTTAGTCTGTGAATCCACCTGGATAGTCTCAGTTTCAGAGACATTTCAGGCTGTCTGTGGAGGTTTGACTGATCTTAGTGTCTGATTTGCATGACGTGGGGCTTTTTTTCCCAGAACGCCTGATCCTGTGTGAATCCGTGCTTACTTTATATACTGACACTGAATAGGCCTTCATATCCGCACTGACATGGCTGTTGAAATGGCAGGTAGCAGTTCACATCTAACCCTCATTGCCGACATCATTCCTATGACCAAGTTGGACTCTACTATATTCACGAATAACTCACTGAACTCTGGGTAGCCCTTATTATACATACTGTGTCAAGCTTGAAAATGGTTAAAGCCTTTATATTTTATTACTGTAATTTGTAGAGATGATTTATTTCAATGGAATATTATGAAATATATTGGATATATTGGAATAAATTTAGCTTATTTCTTGTTTTTATACATAGTGGAGTTTGAATGTCGCTCCATCCTATTCAAGAGGGAACTTGCGTGTCATTACATGAAGGGACTAGAAAATTAATTTATGTTGTTTTGAACTTTGTTCCGTAAATCACAATTGCTGGTATATTTGCAAATCAAACTTGATCTTTAGAAAGTCAGTGTCTATTTTAAAATGTACATTTTGAAAGAAACAAAGAAAGTCTTTGCAGTAAGCCAACACTGTGAATGAATAGATACAGTCACACTGTAGTCTATGGAGGTCCACTCTTTGATAGGTAGACATCGCCAAGTCCCCTCTTAGCTTTTTCTTTAAAAAAAATTAAAATTCACATTTGAAGTAATATTATGGTAAAAGACCTTAAAACTAAGTATAGCATTTTAGTTTTGTATTTTTAAAATGACCAGAAACACCAATCACCATTTAGTAAGTGTTAAACGACAGATCCCTGTTCACCAGGTATGCATGTATGTGTGTGTGTGTGTGTGTGTGT